>JAHWFP010013682.1:24635-59078 GCA_023313725.1 Lithobius niger
TATAGCCAAATTTGAGATCAACAATACTCTTAGGGCTGTAAAGCGACTCAGCAAATTTCATTCCAAATCGATCTTACCAGAACTACAAAAGTGCAACCAACCAACAAACCAACCAACATTTTACAATGAAGTGCCAGTTATCATAGGCTATCGCTCGCTTGCTCCACCAATTAATCTTAACTTGTAAGGATCTGAAAAGGTCAATTGATTCTTTTTCCGGTTTTGAAGTTCATCACTAACTGAATTTAGTTGAGTGATGCTTCGTACGAAAAACTAGTAATATTCTACACATTTGAGTTTTTGCACACTGGGTCGAGTTGAGTTGAGCCCAAGTCAGAACTCGACTGGAGCTCAATTCGATTTTAGAGCTTCGCACATTCCTAGTTGTGAGTTCGAATACAACGTGAGTACAGCGTGAGTGCAACGTGAGTGCATAAAGGCTGCTTACTGTACTACGTTATTTCTAGTGTATGATTTTTGCTGTTTGGATTGTGTTCCTGCGTTCGATTTCTTTTTTTTTTTAACTAGACACACGCTAGTGTTTCGCGCCAAGTTAGGCAACAAACATCACATCAGTTCAATTGTCGAGGACGTAAAGCCTTGTAGCGCGGCGCCATAGTGTAAGCGTCTAATATCCTGAAGCATAGTTTGACACATTTCAGATATTTGGGCAAAAATAATGATGCGGTACAAAAGTTTAAATTGTGTTAAAATCGAGAGCAATGACCCTCCTGACAAAAATTAATTCAAGTAGGAATGTGAGCTAAGTGGCTTTCAGTGCGAAATCAGACCCTAAGTAACGTTGCTACTAGCTAATTCTTCTCGTCTGCCCATTCCCATGTTAAATCCCATAAGGTGATTATTCACCGATACCGAGATAGAAGGAAGGCTTCCAGCTATGAAATTGGACAAATAATGACTGCAATACGATACAAGCTGCATACCTTTTCTGATTTGAAGCCTGGGGTGTAACGGCGATGGCGTGGGAGAATCGAGTATTGTTATAACCATTGTTAGTATTGTCGGCATCGTCTCTCATTGGGCAGCCAAAGTTCGCACAATGACAACGCGTATACTGATGTGCGTATCTAGACACACGCTCGTATGTCGCGATAAATCTAAACAACGTTGCTGAAGAAATTGTGTCCACGTTCAATTCACGAAAAATAAACAAACTGTCAAAATAAAACCAAAAACTGGTAAACAGGCCACCAAGTTAAGAATGGTTCGATTTCTCAAAGGAGTGATGTGAAATTAAAATGTTGGGAAAATAGCTAATCCAACTATTGTTGACGCGCACTTTATTATACATCTGCAAGCTAGTTGAATTGAGTCTAATACACAATTAAAAAAAAAAGAAGTAATATCATATCAAAAACCAAAACTGGTAAAAAGATCTCCAAATTCAGATTGGTTTACCTCTTCAAAGGAGTGATATCAACACACCAAAACATTCGCGAAGTTAATCGCTCCGAATAATACTTTGGGCGTTAAATGAAACCTTGAACATTGCTACCGAAAGTAGCAATGTTCTAGTTTTCATTTAACCTTCGAACTATTAGTCGATCTGATTAACTTAACGAATGTTTTGGTGTATCGATATCACTCTTTTGAAGGGCCAAACCATTCAGAACTTGGCGATCCCTTTTACCGGTTTTGGTTTTTGATATGATATCACTTCTTTTTTTTTTTTGGTAATTTACAGCATTTACAGGTTTCCATATATCAATTTAACCCTACCGTTGAGCCTTCGTATTTATTTATATTTCTTCTCCACTGCCTACGGCCGCAACCATTGTCGGTTGAATGGAGCCTTAGTTAGTAACCTTAATAACGGGTAAAGAGGAGATGGTATATCGGTAAAGGCGTTACGTCAGTGATCTCGGGATAAATTTAGTTGTCAGTTCGAATCCGGTCGCGCCTCTCCGATGTAAGTGCATAAAGGTGGCTTAAATATTGCGCATTATTTCTAGTGTATGATTTTTCGCTGTTTGGCTTGTTTTCCCCCTTTCCAAAATAATATTAACAATATTTTCGTCTTCAGTAAGTGAAGTAGAAGGACAGTTTATAGTCTCGGACGTCAGTCTAAATGTGAAGGAAATCAATGTCGTCATCAAACACAAGCGAATTAAAACCGTATAAGCAATAATTTTCTCGTTGAATCTTCATGTACCGCCTACCAATACTGTGAATACAATACAATAATTCAATAAAAGATAAAACTAGTTTAGGGGACCATTGAGTAAACTCTCTGATTCATCTTGTTGAGAAAACTAAAATTTAAAATAAACACATGCGCAAGGTAGTTCTGGCACCACAATTTTGGCTAGGAGCGCGACATACTTCCAAATTGAGTTCCAGCTTCCAAAATTCAGTGAAGACGACATCATTAAAGTACACTTTTACTGCTGACTCAAAACGACAATTTAGCAGATGTGGCCCTTCACATGAATGGAACAGAACTGAAAATCCCAAATAAGAGCAAGCTGGCTAGTCAGTCCATGACAATGACCTGGCTGATCAGGTCTCATCCTCTGATTCTCACGAAAAAAAATGTATTTATTGAATATTAAATTTAGTTACAGTGTTATGCTCAAGTGAAGGATTATGTATAATGTGCTGGAGGAGCGACTGGTTGTGTGATTTTTTTTTTTATTTGCGAAAGAGAGTACTCTGGCCAACAATTTAACAGCCAACTACAAAAACATGGTGTAAGCAGCCAAACCGTCACCGATATACAGTCTGAAGGGTAACCAACTAAAAAAAATATCTTTCGTTATTCTTGGAAATCTGTAATTTTTTAATCTTAACTGTGAAAAGCAGTCTGGTTCCGAATGTGTTGTCATTGTTGGCTCAGTTTGTTTATGTCCACTTTATGGAATAAAGACATTCTTCACATAAATATTTTTAAACTTTTCGTTACTACTAACTGCTAAATTGTCTAAATACAGTAAATGTTGTTAATGAAAAACTTACCGTCTTTATTCATCCCCATCTGTAGGCACTTTTTTAGTCGACAAGCTTGGCACTGATTTCTGTGTGCTTTGTCGACTATGCAACTGCCTGTTCCTGCTTGACATCTGTTTACAAAAAGATATAACTTTTAAGCTACTGCTTGGGAAATAAATGTTAAGTAATAATAATATTAATTTGGTGCTAAAGCAACAGGACTAGCAAGGACCCAGGAACTTACTGACTGCCAGCATAAAAAGGGAACAGCAGTGAATATACGTATGAAGATAAAAAGCAAGAGGAAAAAGATGGGACAAAGAGTAATTAGGATTGTTAAAGTCCAAAAGCAAAAATAAAAACATGCGTACAAGTTAAAAATGGAAACGAATGGAAATAGGTAGGGTGGGTAGAGTCACGACTACCTTGCCACCAAGGTTAGACCTACCACAGACACAAAGATCCCCGGTGACATCACCAGACGTGTAGGAATTAAGGCAGGGAAGGGGAGATTGCCAATTGTCTCACACTACCAATAAATAAGTTTAATTTAAAAAATAATTTTAAATGTCAACCATATATTAAAACAAGCAAGCAAAAAATAAATCATAAAAGCTCCATAAAAACATCGCACAAAAAAATAAAACTGATTAAAACCACCAGTGTTGTAACATTAATATTTAGACCATTGCAATTAAATGTAATGGGCATAAGAAAGGGCTCTGTGGTCAACTTATACCCAACTCAGGTTAAAAATGATACAGAATAATGGTACTATATTAAAATTATATAAAACAATAGAGGAACACATGCACGTAAAACACTGTTCAGTGAACAGTGATCAGAATTATATAGTAAGCTGGAGAGCAACAGTTGGAACACTCATTACCTGCTTCGAGACATACAGTCGGTTAGGTCTAAGAATTTGTCGGTCGTGGGGATAAAAAAATCGGTAGAGTTCACTTTCCGACAGTAGTGAGGCACCCATGAAGATCATAAAAAGACAGCTTTATTAAAATTTTCGGTTCCAAATAGCCATTGCACCTTGGTCACAAAACATCAATTACACAAATGCCAAAACATTTCGAAATTACCCTTAAATTACAAACTTACAACATTCTAGAATGACACATAAAATAGCCTGTAGTAGGTTCACACATACTGAAGTGACGTCATAACCTAAATGTTATTAATGTCGAAAGTTTCTTAGGTTGACCCAGTTCGTTATGTTTGGGAATATTTTTATTCTATTAATAGCCCTTGTGCTATTACCTCATTGTGTACGACTCCAGGCCCAGCCTAATTTTTATAACGGGCTCAATATATATAAAGTCCGTGTTTTCCACACCCAGGGTTTAGCATTCTCTGAATGCAATGTCACAGCATACAACCTGTACCCTTTCATGATGGAAATCCAATGACCAAGTTTATGCCTTCCATCCAGTCGGTAACATTGGTCCGGGTTTCCCCCATACAGTCTACGCATTTAATGGCGAAAAAAATATCTCGACTCCTCTCGTCCAAACCAGTCTTAATAAAAGTTTCGGCCATTGTGGCACAGGTATCGAAAATGCTGGGATTAATCAATCAGCCTGCAGGTTGGGTGCTGCTGAGATGGGTGTTGGGGAGGAGGGGGCCACCTGAGGGCTTGCTTGAGGACTATCCTTACTCCCTCTTTACCCAGAATTCTTCTTGTCCCCTCGTATAGTCCATGTATTTACGACAAAACAGTCCAGTCAAGTACGTCAGTTTGGATGGGAGGGGGGGAGGTGGCTGATTTTCTCTTGGGCTCACTATCTAGCCTCATGGCTTCCGAAGTACACTTATCGATCACTGTTTTGGAGTAGGTATTCAACTCAAACTTCTTTTCAATTCTAAGTCTTTCTAAATATCTGTCTTGTTGGTAAGATAAGTAAGAAAAGGCCCTTTTCAGTTCTCCATATAAAATAGCCCATAAAATGTGGGGTGAATGGGCCGAATTGTACTGAATCCTACGAGATGTTTGTGAAGGCTTCAGATAGTGGAAGGTATGGCATGTGGCAGTAACAATGTTTCTTGTAGGCCCTGGTATCAAGGAATGGCAGAGAAACTCCATTTTCTTCATTTTCCACTGTGAAAGAGAGAGATCTATGGAACCCATTGAGGCGGTGCAGGATTGCAGGGATGTCTGTTTCACTTTTCAACCAAGAAAAACTATCATCTAAGTATCTACTCCAGTAATAAATTCTATCCACAAAAGTTTGGTTCACCAGTTTGTCAAGTTAGTCAAGGACAAGATCGCATAGAAAGGTCGAGATGGTGACCCCTGCTGAAACTCAATCCACCTGTGCATAAAAAGTATCTTCAAATCTTATATAAGTAGTGGCAAAAATAGTCTTGACAACTTCAACCACTAGGGATTAGGTTAGACACTTTAAATTGGAGTAATGTTCTGGTCCACTGAGTTTATTGCCCAGGATTTGTAGAATGAGGGTTTGGCGAATGAAGGGGATGAGAGCCTTGACGTCGAAGGAGACAAGGAATCCTCCTCCCTCATTCTGATCAAGCTGAATCGATTCCAGTTCCATTTTTACCTGATTAGCATTGCAAACGGTGAATTCACCGATCAAGGTTCAAAGGCTATTTAGAACCAAAAATTTTAATAAAGCTGTCTTTTTATGATCTTCGTGGGTGTATCACTGTCGGAAAGTGAACTGAACTAAATCGGTTAGTTCTAGTTTATGCAAACGTTATATTTTTTTTAATACATTGACCGACAGAGTCGAGACAACGTTTGAGGATAGTCGATTCCAGCAGTTAACAACACGGTTACAGGAAAAAAAATAAGCAATCGGACTTGCTTATATTAACCCTTAGTTTCAATGAGTGACATCGTGTCCGTTCGCAGTGAGAGACTGAAAAGTATCGATTTGAGTCGACATTCAGGGGTAATAAGTTGAAACTTATTAGGGAGTGAACGAGTGATCAATTCATTTCACGCACAACTTGTATGATGACTACAACTTCTATGGTTTATGTTGTTTATAGCCGTGGAATAGTATATACTTCCTACAGTCATAAGAAGAAAGCATAAATATATTGGGCATGGTTTAAATTCTTCATTCAATTTTAGAATTTTTTACTATGTTATCACACTTTTTATAAGGTTGAGTCCATTTTACTGTACGTGGTCGACAACAGTAGCTCCAGGTAAAACCCCGAAACAGACTATAAGAAAATAGAAGTTTAATTTCGTTATGGGCACCCTTATTAAACCGGGGCCAAAGATTTTGCGTAGTTCAATACGTATTTGAAATGCCCATAAAATTATAAAATACAAGGGTTCATGTCTGAAAATTTCATGAACGGTCTTAGAGAGTTTATTTCCATACTAATTTGTTTTTGTTTATGAAATTGGATACCTGGGTATAGGCAGTTAACAATTTCGGGGTGGATGTGTGCTGAAGGATATGATATTCTTTTCCTAAGTTAATTATCCAAACCCCGCGATATAGCATAATTTTTTTGTTTTATTCTCTTCGGCTTTTTAAAAATAATTTGGTCAACTAATTTCGTTCCTTAACAGATTTAGCCCAGCTTTGACTATGTATCAGCTAGACTTTTCCCAAATGCAGAATTTTCCTAATCTTTATATGAATTTTTGCTGCGTCTGAATTTTCAAAATTCTGTGTGAAGTAACATAAAGTGTAATTAAAAGATAATGTTCAATTCAGAAAATACAAATCGGAAAAAAATCTTTTAAACTTTCAACTGGAAGAGATTCAACTGGATTCAAACAAGCTGTTCTCTTTTGATTAACATTCTTAGCCTAAATTGAGTAGGTACAAACATTAAATGACAAAAACCGGCTTCATCGTCCATAAAAAAAGCATTAGAGCTCGTATCCTTATGGAACTCACAGCTGTGATAAAAAAATAAACTAGGGCCGTCATCAGTGTCGACATAATGGAGCGGGTTCCGCTTTGTTTGCTGTTTGGCTGTCAATCTTATCGGATCGGATTTGCCTTGTAATTTCTAAACAATAAGAGACAGCTGCTTGGGGTTTGGGCCATTGGAAAGGAGGTGAAAAAAACAAACGTGAAAATGGTGTATTCAAACGTTCAAATGGTCGACGAAAAGTGAAAATATCCTGAATTTGGTTTATTACCGCCTAACGCCGCCTGTTTATCATCAACAACCAATCTTTTAACAATCGGATGCCTTGAACAATTAGAAACGAATTCGCGTCTCCTTATTGTTTTGATTTTGGCTCGTGCTATTGGTCCATTTTGTCACCCTGATGGTTCCTCAACCCCATGTCCGATTCCAGATTTTTCTTTTGATAAACCTTGTCCATCAGACTCCAGTGCTACTGCATGCAAAGTGTAGTTTGGATAGTCCTTGTGGTTTTTGCGTGATACGCGGGTAAGATTACATTGGAGTGTCTTCATAGCGGAGCAACGCTACAATAATTATTAATATACAGACAATGCACGAAGCATCCACCCACCCAAATTCCCAAGCAACAGATGTTAAGTGGAAGACGTACCATCATTATGACAGTTGTTTTTTGCCGCATGAGGGAGGAAACCGGAGTACCCGGAGGAAAACCTCGTTCAACGGGCGGGAAACAACTGGAGAAAAACCCGTCCATATAAGATTAGGATCGAACCCGGGTCTGTAAGAAGCCAGAGATGTACAGCTGGGACCAGGACGCCTATCGAATCTGATGCCCCAGTGATAACAACAACCCGTGCACCCGGATAAAAATAGCAAACAAATAAAAACTGATTAGAGTTCACTTGAACGAAAAGAACTATAATTTGAATTCCAAGTCCAGGGAACAAGGACTGTTTTTATTCCATGGTAATAACGGACAGTGAACGCAATTTGTATTTGGATTGGGCACTGTCTGTGAGAGTGTGTGTGGGTGCTTTTAATTAATTTTATACAGTCGTTTTGTTATTTGGTCTTCGTTGTGGTTTGGTTAGTGGGTTTACATTTTAATTCTGTTTCGTTTGAGTGGCTATGTGTGTATTTTGTATGTTCTTTTGTAATGTTAGAAACAAACACGGCAAAAAACAACTGTCATAATGGTGGTATCTCTTCCACTTAACATCTGTCGCTTGGGTATTTGGGTGGGTGGATGCCCCGTGCATTGTCGTTGTCTAGTTATACTTCTTGTTAAGGGCGTTTGTTTTGTCGAATTTCAATGACAAAGCATTTTTCCCCTTAGTAATATTAAAAAGTGAACTCAGTTTGTGTTTAAAACGGACTATGTCAGTCAGTGTGCGTGTGTGAGTGTGTTTAATTTGTGTGTAATGCAGGCGTTTTATGATTTGAATATTTGTTTTGTTTTGATTCCTTGAATTGTACTTCGAATTATAGTTCGCTTTGTCGACTGGACTATCCATTTTTATTTGTGTGCTTCACAGATGTGAGTTCCATAAGGATATGAACTCTAATACTTTTTTCTAAACGGTAAAGCCGTTTTTAGTTTAGTTAATTGGCTGGCCTTTTTTTGCTTTCTTTTTATTGTCATTGGTACGGCCTGGTTTGTCATGTGTTGTCCATTCTCCACACAATTTGTTTGTAAAGAAAAAGGAGCATTAGAATTACATATTTATGTCCATGCTCCGTCCATGTTTTAGCCCACATCTATTACTTGATGGCAACACATAGCGTGTGTCTAGATTGAGCATGTTTCAGCTCATAGTTGTGTCATAGGCGATACTTCATTGTCGCAGGTAGCTTTAGAATTGAATATGTTTATTGGGGCCCTGGTCCTAAGCCACGCGCCCTCCTACATTACCTAAGATACAATTCAGCACTTGCGCGCAGTCAACTCAACTTACACGGTACCTTATGCCTAATGCTCGAAAAAGTGCACTACCCATACGTAACCACCACGAGTTCGCTAAATCCACAGTCTGCAGGTCATGTGTCTACATCCGCAACTGTCTACTACATGTGCATCTAACGTTGACCAACCACTGTGTACAAGCACCTCGTATATGACAAAGTGAAGACGCACCAACGGCATGCTCAGTGTACGATCTAGGATTTGTATTCTGAACTATTTATCACTCTCGGGTACCATCTAACATCTGGCATGTGCATGGGAGCACTAACGGGCGTCACCTAACCAATGTGTACAAGTAGCATTCCTCGAACCAACAGGGGACAAGTAAGTCACAGTCGCACCTTTGTGGCTGCACAGTTAGCCTGCTATTGCCCGCATTCTGGCAGGGAGTCACCTCGAGTTACTGATAATAGAGACGAAACGATTGGATACGTCACAATCCACTGCTTAATTGCCGTCCTTTTATTGCTGTGGTGAGTGGCAGAAAAAAAGGAAATGCTCTGTGCTTGCTTCAACGTCTCGACCCATCCCAACCTGTATTGATGAGATGGCAGGAGAGTGTAGCCTGTGGGGAGACGAGTAAGTATCCGTGTCATCCAATCGGAAGGGTATCAAGTGGTGAACTGTAGCTGCACTTTGGGTGCAGAGAGAATAGAATTCTACCAGAGAGGGCAAGCAGCCAGTTCTCATTCCATTTGTGCACGGTCCACGCACGAATGGCTGTCTTCCTGACCTTTGCGTAAAGGACAAGCGGCACCTGAGACTTATTGATGTAGGAGGCCTCTTTTACCAGTCCGCCAGCATAATCATTACCCCGATGTCCTGCATGCCCCCTTACCCACTTGAGAGCAACTTCGGACGACTGTGAAGGGACCCACAACATCCAACAAATGGAGAAGATCTGTGGGTAACTAACTCGAAAGGAAGTAGCGAATAACTCTAACATCTGTAGACTAGACAGCGAGTCAGTAGTAATCGAGTAGGATAACAGAGCGAGATCAAGAGCCACAACAAAGGAATGGAGGTGGCCACAAGTTCACAGATTGTGCTTGAGTCAACTGAGACAAGGTAACACTTTAAGCTTACATTTAGAGATGGTGTAACGATGCCCACTCCTCCCATCCTCGTCACACTGCTGTAAGATGCATCACAGAAAATGTTATCACAGTCGGTATAACAAGCTCTAAATACTTTTGCAAGAGATGGGCACTAGGTACATGGGTATGGAAGATGGACATGAAGTACCTCTCGGAGACATAGTTCCGGTGCTCCCAAAAGGAGAGAGACGCCTTTACCTGCCACACCTAGCATATCACGGGACCTGTTGCTCATGTCACAATAATCGGACGGTATCCTACCGACCGGATCCCTCGATCCCCTGCTGAGGTTTCTCATGCATAGAACAGTTAGTAATTCATTGGTATGATGGTGCAATGGTGGTTCACAACTTACCACCCAGAGTGCTTGCACCTGTGTCCATACAAGGCACCCAGTCACCGTACGGAGGCAGGTGTTGACTGAAACTTGCAGGGACTGAATGTGGTGTGTACACGTACTTAAAAATGAAAGATGGTAATCCAACATGGATCTTACAAAAGTTCTATACACTGCAAGAAGAGCCCCACGTTTGACCATTTTGTGTCGACCTAGGATCTTAAGGTTTGAGGTGCACGAACAAATTCTGTATTTAAGCTGTCTTACATGCGCATTCCACTCCGAGCCCCCATCCAGGACGACACCCTGATATCGAACCACTGGCTTGGAGGTGATCTGCATACCTCCGACTGTTACCTGCACCGGCGTATTTCTGGTGTGCACTGAACGAGAGAAAACCACAATTTCAGTCTTGGCCGGTGCAATAGACCTCTTTCACCAAGGTGGGCTACAATCGTATCAATCGAAGTGTAGCTTGCACATACGGTGCAATTGATGAGTGGTCATTTCCTACAAACCAAACCACAACGCAACGTCGTTGGTGAAACAATCAATGTTCGCTGAGGCTCTCACCTCAACCAGAATGTAATTGGTTAAACAGGACGGAAAAGCCAATGGCTCAACATGGGTTAAATAAATACAGATGCAAACCTATTTACGTTGCCTTTTGGACTTATATGTCAGACTGCCTGAGCGGGGAATCGAACCCACGACCTTTGAAATAGGCGTCTCTCAGAAACAGCTTCGGTTGACCAGAAGCCGTTGATGCTTGTCAACCGAATTCAACCGTTGATTCTGTCATACTTAATAGGGCCCGAGAGTTTCTTGCCTACCAGCGCTCGAGAGTTTCTTGCCTACACCCATGCTGTTCAAGGAGGCGCGGACCCAATATATACTAACAGTGTCATTGTCCGCTGTTATATCTAGAAACACGGGTACGACAGTTCGCCCATGCACCCAAGCTTCTCTGATACTCGACAAGAGGTACAGAACAGCGTCTTGTGCGCTCCTATTTTCTCTGCACCCAAATTGTACAGGAGATAAGCACTCGTAGTATTCAGCCGCATCACAAGCATACGTTCATATACTTTCTGAAGGCAGGACAGCAGAGCAATTAGCCTGAAATTTACTAAACTAGACATGTCACTACCAGCCTTGTGCATTGGTACAAGAATGGTGAACAGCCACGACGGTGGTACTGTTCACTCATTCAACAGGTCTTGGAGCAAGCAAAGCAGATCACTGCTTGCTTCTGGAGAGAGATTCTGCAAGTCTCCGTAGGACACATGATCAACTCCTGACACACTAGTCGATTTACACTTTCACAGTGCCGCATCAAATTCTGACCGGTTGAATGCCAGATCAGATACTTGAGAAACAATATTTTGAACTACCTGTTGTGGGGGAGAGCCACTATGGAGACCAAAGACATTGGCGATTCGATCATTGAATGCATTTGCCATTTGCTCTCCCCATAACACAATTCGATCAGGTTGCTGCTGGCTTACAATCCACGTTTGAGTATATTTCTAATACTTAGGAGAGGATGCTATTTTCTTCGGATAACGATGCTTGACATGTTTGTCTACCCACTCTGCAAAAATCCCATTATCAGCAGTCAGTCGCAGACGACGATAATATTTTAACCTAATCTGATTACTAACTGGGTGAAGCATGATCGGAAGATGGTTGCTCCCTCTCAAGTTGTCTGACACTTCAAACCTGAATGAGTCCGCAAGTTTTACAGTGCAGAGGAACATGTCAAGCACCGGCTCCTGTAATACCACCCCACCCTGCCACCTCATAAATGCTGGTGTGCCATCCTGAATAACAGCGAGGCACGAAATGTCTATTGCGTTTGTCAGTTTGCGGCCCTTTGTATCAACTTTAAGAGAACACCAGTCATGATGGTAGGCATTAAAATCACCGCCAATAATGCATGGCATGGAGAACTTCAACCAGGCGGTCCAACTCTGATGAGATGGATTTCCTGTTGAGTGCAAAAAAGCGAGCTCTACCCACTGGTTAAAGATCCAGACTTTGATACAGCCCTTAGGTGCTACAACTAATTTAAATAAATAAACAGCATGCATCAATTCCAGGGCAATATTTTGCAGGGCATACTAAATAGAGAACCTTCTATTTGATAAATATTTTAACATTCGAATTAGTATATGACGAAATACAGTCAACTTTAAGAGAGAACTATTTAAAATTAAAATTTTGAGTCTCATTCACTTCCTGCACCCCTAAGATATCAATCAGCATGCTCTAGTAAATTTTCTATTTCACAAATGTTCTGGCTCAGGCTGTGAGCATTCCACGAACCGATATTGAAAATGCTAAATGGTGAAACACAGTGTACCTACTTGTCACCTGTGTCTAGGTCAGCACTCGACTGCGTGACCGTAAGTATGCTCTGGCTGTTTCCTACGTATGAAAATGCGGCCGCAGAACGTACACTCAAGCACTGAAGCCTCTTCAAGATCCTGGATTGTGCTAGATTCACATGCCTTTTCACCACCAGTTTGATTTCCATTCAATTCTGTGCCTACACTAACTTGCACAATTTCATCTTCAACGTTGTTCTCTGCCGTGGCCAATTCTTGAACTCCATGATATTGGGTGCTTACTAACACATCCTGGTTCCTGTGACGCTTGCCCCCTTTCGTCCTTTTTGCAGGGGGCGTGAGCCATTTGCCACCATCGTCACCATCTTCTTTGTAATCTGCAGTGGACATATTCGTAGCAGCCAATGTCGCGTTAGCAGGGTCTGGAGCAAGTGAGTTTGCAATGAATTGAATTCAGAGCACTTCTTTCTAAAGTAGGTGCTTCTCATGCTTTTGTGCTCTGCTGGGCAATTGCGGACCTACTGGGTTCTATTTCAAGCTGCCTTTCACGTATCCTTTCTTGTGGGATGGCCTGAAGATGGGAACACAGGTCCACGGGTCTCTGTAACGACGGAAGTGGCCGTGCAGCCCGTAGTGAAGGCACCTCAGCGTGCGGTCCGATATTGAGACCAGTGCTGGGATGCCTCTAACCATAATTATATCTGGAACATTGTCAATAGTCATGGAGTCGCGGGGTTTTAATGTTATCACACACATCTTTCCCACGGACTGTGAGCTTTACATATTTCTGTGATTTGAGTGACCCAAACTTGTGTAGTGCCGCTCCAATGTCATTTACAGTAACCCAAGGGACAACCAGTGTAAACGGACATCTGCCCATTGTTCGCTCAAATCATAAACAACAGCTTCACATCCTTTGCCTTCATCAAGCACTATTTAGATGCTAATGTCGTTACTACCACTTCGAATGCATGGGCTGCTTGTAGGGAGCAAATGGCTTCCACTTCATTGGGTCCCATCACACTCTCAACCGCTGCGTAAGTTTGCAGTGTAGGATAAGGTATACCACCTTGGCCGCATAGAAGAATCACAGAGCGTGACATCTTCACCTTTGCAAGGCTACCTCCATAGAGTTTCCTTAGTGCTATAATGTTTTTAGCCAGATTGCATTTAGCTTCAGGCTCTCCTTCTTCTACAGGCTGATTTCTCGACGCCACTACACTGAAGAGGTCTTTTACAGTTTGAATTACAGCCTGTCTTTCGATACTTTTCATTGTTGCACTAGCGCCATTGTTGCATCCTTGCATTTTCCGTTTTCACTCCGTACCTGCAGACGTCTTTTTGCGTTATACCACGTTTCCTTGCTTCGTCCATTATCATCCCAAAGATTTCCTCAGAGACAAGCCCTGTGTTAATATTCTCACCTGATACGACTTTTCCTCTTAGCATATCTCTAAGCAATGCGTCGACGTCCTCCGCCATGTCTTTGCGAAAGCTGTAATTGCAGTAAACAATTTGGAAACAGTTCAACTGGCCTCCCGATGCCGCATTGGAGAACTAAACAAGTCATTCAGTCATGTCGGCAGCCCATTTCTGAGACCACAAAATAAAAGACTTAGACGCTAAAGGTTAAATTGGAAGATTTAAGTGAAAACCAGTATTCTTTTACTTTGGTTCTCAAGAACGAATTAACGGATTAACGGATTTAATAAGAGCATAGATGCACAAAACCATGTGCTCTATCACGAACATAATACAAAATTCTTGTGGGGGTAACAAAACAACCTAACAACTATGCCTACAACAACCGACTTAACATTAAAAAAGCAAAAACATTACAAACTTGGTGCACTCCTTTTGCCAACAACGACAAAACCACGAAGAGACCACAGGGCGCATATCATGTGGAACCAAAGGGAAGGTAAGTGGATGCTGACGGGAGACATACGCATATGGCAGCATCATTCCCAAACACAACGCTATGCCCAGGAACTCAAGACAGAGAGATATCATGCCAGTATACTATTTACACTATTTTCATCATAAGCAACATAAAACACTGAAGAAGACCAGTCAACCACACTACTAAACCGATGTGCCAAACACTTGGCAGAAGGCAGCAATAGTGCGGAAACGGGAGAGAGAAGCAGCGGAGTGGGATGAGGTACTCCAAGCCCCAGCCGAAGATCAACCTAGCTATAAAAGACTGCCGCAATGTGGACAGCATAGTACAAACACGCAAGAAATGGATAATAGGTTATTCGGTTCCACACAAACAAGCTAATGAGACAGACCATCCAAGTTGAAAGGTATGCCCACACAGAAAGGAATGACTAGTCCGGATCCTGGAAACTGTACCAGCCACACTCATAGGAAGAGAACCAAGAAACCTTAGAGATCTTACTGTAAGATGAATGGCAAACAAGGCCCTGCCATTAACACTCTCAGTTTACTCCTTGTCCCAACAATGACGATACCATGAAGAGACCACACGGCGCATGTCACGTGTGACAAAAGGGACAGTAAGTGGGTACAGATGGGAGACATGCCCAATGGGAGCTAATTCGTCAGCAGCATAATTTCCAAACACACCGTTAAGCCCAAGAACTCAAGAACCAGAGGGTGACAGACTACAAACCACTCAAAAGAGCACTGCCAAAACCAGATGCTTGATGCAGAGTCAGACTGAATCAGCAAGTTGGAGAGATTCAGATCAAGTCTAACATCAAGAGTAACCAGAATGGCCCCAAGATCACATACGAAGACTGATGGTACACTTCCATGGAAGTAATTCATACTCAGCTTGAGACTGGGGCACCAACAATACCCTCCCAACATTCACTATGGAAAGCATCACAAAAAAACTTCAACAGCAGACGAGAGGATCAAAATTCTACCAAAATCAATGCACCACACCCATGGGAGGTGGGGATACAAAGAAAGAATCTGAGAAACCACTTAAAGGAGGGTCAGAGAATAGAGTGACGCCCAGACCTGCCACACCAAGACTGGCACGAGCTTACTGACTAAAGGAGCGGTAGTCAGCCATAACCCGTCCTACAAGATCTTTGACACCCTGGCTTTGACACCGTGGAGACAAAGCCCACTAGACGCTCAGCAGCTCGGAGACGAACAGGAATCTCACCAGCTTCAACAAGGAGTTCAGAAAAAGAGTTTGAAGGAAGACATCGACTGACAGCACGCAGGCACTCATTGACAGAGACCTGTAGATCATCAGTGGCATGATGCAAGCTAACCAAGAAAGGGAGACGGAAATCAACACTATCAGTGATATGCTCTCAATAGAAGGAAGAGACCACTGAACGTTTGGCAGTAAGGTGACAATGGGGCAATGCCTTAATAGTCCTTAGCTTGTCAGAGAAACCGCTCTTCACAGCAGCGATCTCACCCGACCACATAAGTTGATAGCCCAACAGCACACCATCCCTAACTTCTTTAGACAAAGGTCACAACAGATGAACCAACAACAAAAGTGGTAGAAACTGAGGAACCACGTACAAAAACAATAGTCTTAGTCTTCCCGGGAGACAACTACTAGCCACGAATCACCAAAAGATCTTCTACTAACCTAACAATCTGCTGCACGGCAATGGTAAGAATGACAATATCAGTACCAGCAAGCTAAACAGCTAAGTCGCCTACATAAGCAACCTCAATTGTATGCTGACACAGCTCAACCAAGTTATCATTGATCACAACAGCAAACAAAATCTGGCTGAGTGAGCTACCCTGAGATAAGCCATACTTGGTAACAAGGATGTCAGCCCACACAGGTAACAAATGGACGCATCCATAAGATAGCAAAAAATCACCTAAGAGAGCTTCTTACCAACACCAAGAGTATAAAGAGAGTAACTTACCACTCTGTCATGACAGTGTCATAAACGCTTTAATGTCTAAGACAGCAAGTACAATATTGCCCTGAAGCCAGGCCTCACATATACCTGACTCCAAGAACAAGATGGTACCTCGAACTCCGCGATTTTCATGCTAACCGAACTGCTTATTCAACAAGCCATTTGATTGACTGAAAGCCCGAACAAGCCTGTGCACAAGGATACACTCGTGCATGCAACTTTCTGATGCAAGAGAGCAAAGCAATGAGGCGATAACTAGAGAGGCTGAACGATGCTTGTCATGCTTCCCCACCGGAGAAAGGATAGTAAAAAACCCAGGAAAGAGGAACTGCTCCTCTATTAAACAACTCTTGAGAAAACCAACCACATCAAGCAACGCACTGGGGCAAAATGACTTAAAAAACCTGTAAGAAACACCATCAATCCCAACAGCTCCTCCTGAACAACGCAAGGAGAGGGCAGACTGGGACTTCTGAAATGAGAGGTTTGAAATGAGAGGTATGTCCGTGGGACCTCCCTCACACCAGTCAATCTCACTGATCGCTGGGCAGTGGCCCAAAGGAAAATGAAAGACTTCTGAAAACCAAAATATTTCCTCTAAGGATACAGTCACTAGTGACACCAAAGATCCAGGTGAGATGGGGCCTGATATCTTGCAGACGAAAAAGACATCAAACCACAGATGGGACACAACCTACACCAATCCGCTCGCACAAGCGAAAACCAAAAGAGCGCTTTCTCTTTCTTCAAGATGTTCCATGATTCCTGAGAAATCCTGACAAAAACAAGCCAGCAAAACTCAGAAGGGAAACTATTGCAATGCATATAGGCTTGCCTGCGACCCCTAACTGCAGTCATACAAGCCGAGTCCACCACACAAACTGCAGTCTTCAACAGCTCCTTGATGATACCACTATGCCGGAAGAACCACTTATCCATCTTAGGACCAAAGTTCCCATGCCCAACAATTGGACGAAACACAGACTTCCTGTGTGCAATGGGACTAGCACAAGATGGAAAAAGCAAAATGGGAAAATGATCGCTGCCATAAATATTATCCAAGATACCAAACCCAACTGCTCAACAAGCTGTTTGGAGCACGAAAAGAAACCTAAAGCTGACTCCTGGACAACTCCCACACTCCACCAGATAAATGTTGGGGACCCATCAATGGAATAAATCTAGAATCAACTTATTCAAAGAAGATGTGGCCATGAGTATCACACCGACGACTACCCCACAACCAACGATGGCCATTGAAATCACCACCAAGTACTAAGGTACGATGAAGTGACCTTACCCAGGTAAGCCATTCCTCGTCAGAGAATTTACGCACAACGTGAAGAAAACAAGAAGCCAAAAGGTACCAGTCCAAACACTCACTCTACAGACATCAGCATCAGAACATACAAGAAGGCTGAGGAGTGAGTGCGGGACTTTCCTGTTCATGAAAATCCTACATTTGACAAAAGATTGCAACTCAGTCGGTGAAACTCAGGAACCCGGTAATATTGACACCAAGGGGCAGCCGTACTTCTTGCAGACCATGAAGATCAACATGACCCCACATCCTATAACTTATTCGCCAGGCCCTTGACATTCCAGGAACCAACAGACTATGGAACCTTGAAAACAGCTATTCACAATCATTTGCAACAACACCAGATCTACTACTACTACTCTTACTACAAATATCACGAGCCTTATCACAGACACCATTACCAGTACCAATTACATCACCATTATTAAAACAGGTACCAACATCACAGGTTGTCATCACAGAAGTCGTACCAACATCACAGGTTGTTTTACCCATACACACAGGTTGTTCACTGACATAATAATATAATAATAATCTAGTTTCGCTCCCCCTCCCCCCAGGTAGGGGTGGGGATCCAGAAGGGTCACAAACGTAGTCACTGGCACTGGTTCCACTTTAAAAATTGTAAGGAGGCATCACTGATAGAAACGCTTAAAGAAACGACAGAGATCAATTTGATTTAGTAATCTCCTAAAGACACCAAGTGAATTCGCTGAGACCACAGTCTCAGGGAGGAAGTTCCATGGGGCCACAACACGATTTGTAAAGAAATGCTTGTGACAGTCGAGTGGCATCCCAACACCCTCAATTTCAAGGAGTGGCTACGAGTACCAACTGCATCACATCGATCGAAAAAAGGAAGATCCACGGGCAACATGCCATAGATGATCTGATATGTAAGAAAAATCAGGTCAGCCTTAAGGCGTCTAAGTTCAAAGGGGTCAAGAGAATACGCAATCGTTGCCCTGAAGAAAAACGGCGAAATCCA
This sequence comes from Lithobius niger, assembly GCA_023313725.1. Lineage (NCBI taxonomy): Eukaryota > Metazoa > Arthropoda > Chilopoda > Lithobiomorpha > Lithobiidae > Lithobius > Lithobius niger. Next base: position 43,399 of record JAHWFP010013682.1, read on the forward strand.
TGCATAGAGCATGTTAAACTACGCTGCACGGATTCAAGCCGGTCGTTATCACCAAGCAGATATGGAGACCACACTAGGCTGGCATACTCCAGGAGAGGCCTAACATACTTAAATGCCCACACAAGAGTTGGCCTGTCATGGCTCAAACAACACTGCTTAACAACCGAAAGCCTGCCAAAGGCTGGTTTGGTTATAATACCACAGTGAATGGATGGCTTGAAGTCAAAATTTAGATGAATTCCAAGATCGCGAATGAATGAAACCGAATTTAGAGGGGAATTAAAAAACTGTAAGTAAGGGTGCGAAGTTATTTTTCCTAATATGAAAAACACAAAAATTAGAGGCAGAGATAAAGAGGTAGTTGCCAGAAATCAGGCCAGAAGACTCGGAGCTCACGTGGGTTGACAAAGAGTCGAAGTCGGATTCTCACAAGAATTCAGACCCAACCTTAAGGTCCTCTACGAATTTAAGTTTGGGTTTATCAGCGTTGACAAGGCGTTTGTCAGGTCGTTCAGAAAAATGACAAAGAGTAAGGGGCCCAATACGGACCCCTGAGGGACGCCACTAATAATATCAGTGGCAGACAAGAAGGTTCGTTCAATTAAAACCCGCTGGGATCGCCCCATTAAAAAAAGTGGCTTGCTAAGCGTCTCTTTTGAAGTTTTCGGGCCTTAACAGAAAGAAAACTTGGGTCAGGAGACACAGTTGACTCATCAGCTACAGACACACTACTTTCTAAGACACTACTATTGACACATAACACACAGCAGGATCACCCAGTGGCACAGAGAGAACATCATTAGGCTAGAAAAACAACAACAGAGGGGTACCACACTTGCCTCCTTACTCTCACAAAGTGATGGATCTCCCATCTCAAGATCTTGCTTATGCTCACGCAACAGTGAGGCACACGACTTGGCATGAAGGCTGGGGGTCATCTCTACATGCGTCTGTACTGAAGAAGGAGCTACATTCCTTGCAATACGAATACGAATAAACTCAGCAGACGTAGCAATATAAACCACTCCATTAACGTAAACACATAGGAGGCACTCCACTATAACAAGCAACACTGGGATGCCACGCACGTGTATAATGTCAGGTAAATCTTCAAGTGCAACACTCTCTCGGAGGTGCAAATTAAGTTACCATACTTCTGAGAAACAATGAACAACGCCTCCAGTTGCATTCCACTCAAGGTCATAGGACATTAGTACCATAATTAACCAACACAACACCAATATCACGGTCAGCAACTTCATACAGCAAGCAGTGCACTCGAACAGAAACAGAATATGAATGAAGATCATGAACAACTGCCCTAAAGTCATTCAACTGAATAACCTTAGCTCTTCAGGAAACATTTTGCCGCCACAGTCTTAAGACCAACCAGGAAAACATTGTTAGCTTGAAGAGAGCAAATTGCAACAACATCTCGAAGGTCAACGAACTTGGCAATTGCATTTCGTAAATGAGAAACTAAGCATGGATGACCAGCCTGACAACAGATTTCTCCATCTTTATATTCGCTAAACCACCGTGGTATAGCCTCTTTAACTGTACAGATTCCTTTGGCCAAAACCGAAATCAAAAGCACTGTCACTGTGACTAAAATAGTCATGGTCCATAGGAACATTACACACCTGTGAAACTTAAGGCACATTAGGCAAAAATTGCTTAGATGACACTGAAGACACTCCACCAATGTCAACACACTCCCGCTCTAACAACCAATATACTAGTCATATCTCCAACTGCTGCATCAGACATATCTGGCGGAGTATGAGCACTGACAGAATGCTCACTTGAACCATTGTTAACACTCAGTTTGTCTAAGCGGGGAATCCCTTTCCTAGCCTAACACAATTGAATCAGACCACGCACCTCCTACAACACTTTGTTGATGCAAATCTTCATCGAATATTCCCACTGCTTTGGCTTCTTCACTCACTACAGCATACTGGTTGTACAGCCTGACATTCAGCCTGACATTCCAAACTGACATTCCAGATAGAATGATAGACTGAATTTGATGTTCTATCAGGACTCACACATTAGCTGCTGAACATTAGCCACCATGAATGGGTTCTAGGACTACACATCGCAAGGCAAAACATCGACGGACTGAACATCGCGGACGAAACATCGCGCGGACAAAACATTGCTAGGACAAAACATCGCAAGGACAAAATATCGCGTGGGCTGAAATCGTTCAAGAAACATTTGTTATTCAACACTTATTAAACACTTTTCTTATTTCTTGTTTTCTTGTACTTGTACTTTTCTTGCTTTCCATGAGTTCTTAATCGTGCTTTGTTTGATTTTGGAAACCCTGTTTTCACATGAATGACAATGTTAATTTTCTCGCACCCAAGTATCGTTGCATCTTGTTTAGTGAGCTCTAATATGATCTTGTATGCCTCGCCTCTTTGTTGCACCATTGTTACATTATTGCAGTATTGTAACATTTTGACATTGTTAGCCTCTACTTGCCTCTACTGGCTACTCGCTGCTGCGGTACCATCAATTTCGCCTTGGGTGGTATGCCACCATTGTGCTGTTGCCCACAATCCTGGGCATGTTCCCTTTGTCTGCAAGGCTCTGCAGCCCCACAGAGTCTCCAGGTATATCAGGGCTGATCCAACTGTTAGTGGTCTCCTCTCCTGCAGTGGTGGCAGTAACTCAATTCGACGTCCGCGTGCAGTAGCAGTGTTTATTAAGGTGACTAACGTTCCAGTCTATCTTCCTCGCTTCGAAGGACACCACTCTGTGCCGCTCCGCTCCATCCCCTGTTCTCCATCCGTTGGTATTGAGTGTGGATGAGGTTTTGACGCAGCGTATCTGGGTTTCATGCTGGTGCATAGTGAGGGAGTAGCAATGCATGCTGCTTGTAGGAGGTAGAGGGTGCGCAGTAAGTGAATGACAAGGTTGTTCTCAGCGGATTCCTGTTCACACAGTAGGAAAGCGACATGGCAACTAAAGGATGTTACAAACTGTTTATGGAATGTTCATGCTAATGGGATTTTGTAAATAGGATTAAGTTAGAGGATGTAATAGAGTGCGTGGCTACAGGCCGAGACCCAATAAAGCAAATCCTAATCCTCCTACGCTGAGCTTTTGTCCGTGTAATAGATTTAAGGTGAGCCCATGGCTAAGGGCCCACGCTCCAATAAACCATATTCCATTCCATTCCTCCTCCACCTCTACAATAAATACAAATTCCTACTCGTTTGCTCATTACTGTATTCATTTGTATTGGTTCTGCTGCTGTTAATTAGTAATTTAGTTTGTTTTGATGTAGGGTGCATGGCTTAGGGCCATTACCCTAAAAAAATTCAACTTAATTCAATTCTTCCTGTTCATTTTCTGAAAATTCTCGTGCACAAGCGAACTCTAATAAGCATTGGCCTGCTAGCCTTGCTAATAACAGAAAACGGCTTCAAACGTATCCTCAAAATAAAACATACGCACCGAACTTTTTACAACAAACAAACAATGCTATTAATGAAGATCGTGTGCCAGGCCGAATGCCAAATGTAAACAATATCTAAGCACCTCTCCAAACCCACATATCAGTGAACACCAAGCTTCCATTACAGTTGGCCTTGAAAACAAATCAGCTAGCTGCACTGATAGCCAAGTGACAAAGTCACCATGTGCTGAGAGCATCACTGACGTTGATTAGCATTGTCTAGATGACTTACAAAATTATTTCCAGACCCATTTATCTACAAAATCTTATAATCAATGGGGGAAAAAATTAAAGCCAATAAAAACACATCTTCCTACTCCACGGTTGCCAATCACATCCCAAAATTACAGAATATCCCGAAACACCGACCTGGACTTGAAAAGATTACGACAACAGCTGATCATACTAAATGCTACACCACCACTGTCGAGATCTTCATTGGTGGATTAAATCCTGCTGCAAAGTGTGTAGAACTCATTAATTTCATTGGCATCATTAGCATTATTGATGGATGATTCCAACTTAAAAATAAGTTTCCCACATACTCCTCTTTTTGTATCGTAATGGACAAAGAATTTGTTGACATTCTCACGTGCTCTAATATTTCGGCTGATGAAGCCAGCCAGTCATTCATTTCAGGAAAATGACGGACAAAACTTTCGAGTGCAACATCTATTCACACAAACGACCAAGCACATTTTTCTCACTAATGTTCGCTGCCGACCAACAGCAACATAATACAATCAACAATTTGTCATTTTTGACATAAAAAAAATATTTCCATAGAGAATGAATCAGTAATCCGAACCATTACGGTTTGAATTGAAGAAACTTGGCCTGCTTAAGTTAGTGTAGAGGATGAAGACCCTCTTCATCAACTAACTGACAACGAACCTAAGAAAACAGAGAATTTCGAAGGTGAAACTGACCCAATTTCAGAAGTAGTGGAGACGCCGACTCAAACTACTCAAAAATTCCATCCTTATTCTCTTATCCCCAAATGTTTTTCATTCTTTGAAAATGTTGTTTTATAGTGCCATGGATTTTTCAAACAATATCGATGAATTCAAAATTCTCATTGCTACAGAAAAACTGGACATTGTTGGGATCTCTGAAACCCACTGTACTCCTTTTCAAGTCTCCTCCTCTTTCAGTATTTATGGCTATACCCTTTATCGTAGAGATAGGACTGGTGGCATCCACGGTGGTGTGGCTCGGTATGTCAAATCAAGCATTCGTTCTTACCAACTGAGTGTTACCACTAACCCCACCAGGGTACAGGAAATCAAACCTACCAATTCTGCATCAAACTCAATAATTCGTATTGTTATCACATACCCAGTACTGCCCTTCCTGTTCAAAGGCCTGGCTATTTATCCACAGTCAATCATGCCATGGATTCACTTTCTAATCAACCCACTTTCAAAAGTACTGTAACCCACTCACTGGGCTTGAAAAAAACACTCGGGGTATGAACAGCAACAACAATTTTTTAATTTTCAGCACTTACACACGTTTGTGCTTTGGTCACCTGACAAACAGAACAATAACACAGTGAGATTGGTAGCAAACCACATTTTGAAGAAGTAAAAAATAATAAATACTTACAAATAAAAGCATTAAAAACAAGAATTGGGAGAACCAATGACTTACAATATCCTATGCTTAAAACGTCGCCATATTGGAAATGACGTCACATAACACAGTACTCTCAAAAATCACTTACTGGTAATTTCTCGAACAGGTTTTTTCCGACTAGTCATTACTGGGAATTTTTGTAATGGTGTTCATGACCCTTTCCTCATTAACGGCAATTATGTATGCCTCTAAATTAAGCCTTAATTTTTCAACTGGTTCATGGTAAATTACCTGAGTATCTCTAATTAAAATGTCATGGTTGGATAAATTGTGCTTTACAACTGCACGTTTTGTGTCATCCTTGTTGAGTGCAAGAGCATGGTCAAGTTTCCGGACCCCACACGCTCTATGAGCCTGGCCAAAATAAATAGACCTGCACCCCCCACATTTGATGGCATACACCACATTTCTACGAACATCAATTATTGGGTTTGAAATGGATTCTTCTAGATTTTGGCATGTGGGTACCAAAACTCCCTGATTTGGAGAACGGTTCCCCGAACTAGTATTCAAGTTTTGTTTGGGGGTGGATTGGTTTCAACTCCCCTCCCAAGGTTGATGTCGGTCTAGAAACAACCCTTACCCCCTCTCTGTTAAAGATTTTTTGAATCTTGGGAAAAAGGCCAGGAAAATATGGTAAAATCCTCCCATCGAGGGGGGGGGGGGGGGGGGGGAGAAGGTCCCTTCTGATTTCCAGCATATAGATTATAAAGATAGAATTGCTTAGTCTGGCTATCAATTACTGCAGCTACCAGTCTTGCTGGATAGCCATTAAGTTTGTATTTGACAAGAATTCCATTAATTTCATATTTCTGTCCTCTTCCCTCGAACAATGTTGGATTGCACGTTTAACTTCCCCTGAAAGGATTCCCTTGAGAACGGAGGGTGGGTGGGCCGAGGTGAATGGTAAAGACCGGAAGGTCTGCGTTGGTTTCAAATAATGTTTTGTGAAGATCTTGTTTTGAAACTGACCCTTGCACACTTTCAAATCCATAAAAGGAAGGGTACCATCCTCTGTTTCTTTCTCGAAGGTAAACTGTTAGGATGGGTGGAATCCATTAAGGGTACCAAGGATGATACCCGCAGCCTTGGATGTTCCCAACCAAGCAAAGATATCATCAACGTATCTTGTCCAGAAACGAATGTGTACACTGTGTATATTGTTAATGTAGGTATCCAATTTGTTGAGGACCACGTCACAAAGGTAAGTTGAAACTGATGCCCTCGCTGGGACACCCTGCACTTGGGTATAAAATTGACCGTCAAATTATACAAAAATTGTTGTTGCTGTTCATATCCCGAGTGTTTTTTCAAGCCCAGTTAGTGGGTTGTACTGACTGGGACCTTGAACTCACTGCCCTTGATGTTAATTCCCTGCTCGAAATTCTTGATGATTTTGTCCATGACATTATTCATTTGTTTTGAGTCTGTCTGCAAAAAAACCAAAAACTCAGGCCACCTTGGTCAAGTTGCATCATGCGCACTAAAATTAATGCTAAAAAAAGAACCTATAATCAGCTCATAAACTCTCCTACCCCTGCCAATCTTGCGATCTTTAAGGCAATGCGTAATGTTGCAGTCAGCGCCATTCATACAGCACATGACTCCTACGACAGTGGATTTATTTGTAAAATCAAACAGCCCCCCAAATTACTCCTCACCTACATTAATAGAAATTTTAAAAAACTGTCTGAAAAATACTGATGGATCTACAGTACTTGATAAGGGTATTGTTGCCACTTTCAACCAGTTTTTGCTTACAAACATTGAAAGCGACCATACCTGGAAGTCCTGTTGGGTTGGAGGGGATTTCAGTAGACCCAGAAATCTACTGAAATCCTTTCACCTCCACTCACCAGATCTTCCAGGGGGTGGTCGCATTCAATGTTAATAACGTTGAGACTGCCCTCTCTCCCTTAAGGAGAATACCTTTTGGGTACCGGATGGATTACTACCTATCTTTCTCAAAAACTTAGCTCCTTCTATTGCTCTCCCATTCTTCATTATCTTCACCTCTATTCACATCTGCACCATCCCCACTCGTTTGAAAGAGGCTAACACCACTTCCATTCACAAAAGTGGCTCCTTCATAATTGAAAAAATTGCCACCCTATTAGTCTTCTTTTCATTGCCTCGAAAATCTTAGAATGGTTCGTCCACAGAGAATTATTGCAAAACTATAACGATCTCGGCATTCTTCTAAATCACAGCATAGTTACCTTCCCAGCCGCTTATATCTGAACAATTTGCTTGGTATGTACAACTCTATTACCCAACTTATCGATCGGATTATCCAGTATGACGTTATTTTCACTGATTTCGGAAAGGCGATTGATTCTTTGTCACATGCCAAAAATTATCAGCAAACTTCGCTTCCTTGGTCTTCCCTCCACCTCAATTTCTTGTATTCATTCTTACCTCCTTACACATCACCAGCATGTCTGTTTATGCAGTTTCACCAGTGGCTGGTCAACTATCTCCTCCAGAGTAACAAGGATCTGTTCTTGGACCACTTTTGTTTAGCTTTTTCAGGAGCGACCTACCGGCTGCCATCTCATCGAATGCATCCAGATGCTGAAGACTTTAAGCTCATTTCACCTACCTTCCTTTCGACCACACTACACCTTAACCTTAACCGTGCTGTTGAATGGGCAAATGCTAATGACCTTACCTAACCCTCAAAAATGTATTCTTATGCATTTATAAAACAACAATCCGACCTACACTTACCATGCTCAACAAAACCTTCTTGCTGCTAACGCCTCCCATCCTGATATTGGCATTCTGGTTATACTTCTCTCAAGTTTCAACAGCATGCCAACTCCATCACGAGCAAAGTCATGAAAATGGCCCACTTTGTCTTGAAGACCTTTTTAAAATTTTCCTCTGGCCTGTCCTTGAATACTGCTCGCAAGTTGCTAGGCCTTGTTACGATATATTTTCTTCTCACATCGAGACAATGCCACCTCACTAAGCTGTGCACTCCACTAAACCACCTTTCCTTTCCTGTAAGAACTCAAGAAATTCTGAAGAAGCACTAGCATCAGATTGAATTGTTAAATTGTGAGCCCAGTTTATAGTTGGGAAATTAAATCGCCCATTAACAAAGTGGGTTGATTGGAAAGTAAATCCATGGCATGATTGACTGTGGATAAATCGCCATGCCTTTGAACAGGAAGGGCAGTACTGGGTATGCTATCTCATCCTCACTTTTCCAATTTTGAATTGCCTCATTGACATTAAACCGTCTGGCTTTTACTGCATTACTACAACTAACACTCGAAGTCACGATTCTCTCGACTTCTTGGCTTGGCACTCATTGTTAAACTGAACATCGGACACAGATTTTTCGCAGAAAGATTCGTCTCATTGTGCTCTACCATCTTCTGTTTTAGCTACCACCAGTCTTAACGTTTCAGGTCACGTTTGGACAGGTTTTTTTAACCTCTTTTCTAGTTGTGCCCTTGTTTCTTTTTCCCCTTTAGGTCCGGTAGGAGGAGGGGCGCCATTGTGTTAGCTTCGGCTTGCTGCCTTTCACTTTCTATTCTATTCTTCCATACAGTCATTCTGGCATTTGTTCACATTGTACAGAAGCCTCTGTAGCTGCAGTGGATGTTATAACATTAATATTACATTAACGCGAGGTACACCATTCTTTGAAGACATTTTAGAAAACTTACATTGAGAGCAGAACGAATTCTACGCAGCCAACACGTCTGAACAGTGCATTATACCATGCCATATATCACTAACGTTCGAGCCATAAGTCAGATAGTATTTTCTGACTACGTATATACCTATAGTATAAACGGCTCCTAAAAGTACATCGTGTAAAAGTACTACTTAAAATCATGTTTATGCTCCTGGGTACCGACTCCAATAAGTATTAAAAGAAAATGCTTACAAATTGTGCTGCTTTGCCATAAAATTTCTATTGTGTGAAAAAAAAACAATAATTTCATATAGTGTGTTTCAGCTACACTTTCTAATTTTGATTTCAAATTTAGAACCTGAAAGGAAAAATTTATTTCTGCAAATCTTGCAGTATCATTCCCATAGCTGACAACAAGCTGAAGCAGCCATCCAATCGTAGCATACGATTAATCACAAAAGGTTTTGTGAGAGTATACATTAGATTTGGGAAAGTATTTGGGTGGTGTCGAGAGCCCTCCTACAGTTAGGTACTGCACTGTTTCCGGTGGCATAAATATCAGTATGTAGCTAAATAATTAGTACTTATTTATTTAAAGTCGCCAACCACTGCAAGCTTCTCATGCCATAGCATGTGTGTCTCGAGTTACCCAATACCTATTGTGCTGTTCTGGTATTATGGTCACATTGACTCCTGCATTTAACGCAGCTCCTCTGCACCCGGGCCCCTGTAAATAAAAACGCGTTTTCTGTCTCCAACGGAACGGCCGATCTGTTGCGTGTCTAACCATGTACTGCGTTTATGGTAATCCTATAATCGGTTTTGCTAAGTTGATGTAAGCAATGGGGCAGGTCGTCATGTTCTTTGATTAAAATTTCAGCTCTTTCACGTTTAAAATTCCATAGTTTTTTTTGGTTGTACTGGAGTCTGCTGAAGTGGCGATGTCATGGATGCATAACTGTCTGCTGCAATTGGGTTTCCGAAATGATTTCCTTCTGGATAATCTCTTTGCAAGCTGACCATACTGCAGTAATCTTTTGGAACGGAAAGGAAACCTGAAAGGGTTCGCGCATGCTCTGGTGCACACTCATGCATTGCAACTTCTATTTTTTAATTCATGCAGATTCCGAATCAAATCCGAAAAGACAGAGGGACATTTGCTGCACATTAAGCGTCTAATTTAACCAAAGAAGACGAGTTTACAATACAACCATGAAATCTGTGACACATGCAACGTCCAAATAGTAACACATTTTCCAACAAGGACTAGACTAAATAACGTACCTATAAATAAGTTTTCGACGCACGCTTCTTTTAAAAAAACCGCTGCAGCCATTGCATGCCAAAATGCCGTAATGTTTCCCACTTGACGTGTCACCACATACAATACATAAGAGACTTGGTGAGGAGCGTTTCGACAGTAATGAAGTACTTGAAGTTGGTGTAGTTGGTGGGGGAGTTGAAAGTGTGTGTGAGCTAGGAGAACGGTCTATATGAAAATCTGTAGGTAATGGAGAAGAACGTTGATGCAGTGCGAGAGCTAATGCTGGTGACAAGCGTCGAGAAGTAATTGTAGGAGACTGGGAACCTAAAACACAAAAACAAAAAACAAGTTCATAATTGGTTACTTACTAAATTTGGGGTTGTAGATTTTTGAAGACTAAATGCATATATTGCAACAACACAAACCAGCTTTAATTTTCACTGAGCACAACTGAATATAGATTCACCTGCATAAATGCAAGTTAAGCCCAACTGCATGCAAGTTAAAGTTCACTTATAACTTACAACGTCCCTAAACTGTTTAGGTTGCTCATTCACTGTACTCCTAATAATGTTTGTAGTTTAGATTTTGAAAAAAAGTCGTAAATATTCGATGAAAAGCAAAGCTATGTTTTGGGTTGGAACTGCCATGCCAGCCAGTGCATCACTACTATTCTCAATAGGCCTACTGTGTAACTTGTCAGAGGGTGTGGAGTAGTGTGAAGTTACCAACAAAATTTAACTGGAGGTGATAAACGTAAGTAGTACTACAAAATTACGTTATAAAACTATTATGTAACATAAATATTTGGATTCTAAATTTCGACGTCAATGGGTCATGACTAGCCAAAAGCATTGGCGCATCATGGAGTTTCAAAACATCAGTAAAATAAAGTATATCGCTTTCGACGAAAATTGATAGTTTAAAAAATTAACAATACAAAACATTAATACTAAACTTCCATATGGTCCACTAAAATTCAAAACTTAATGATGTGGATGGATTTCAGTATTTGTTTATTACGTCTTGAAGTTTAAAATCAAAAGACGGTTTAGCCATACATAAAGACACCTACTAGCTTAAACTAGTAAGGCATCATCAGGGCTAAAAGAGAGATAAATTAAATGAACAAAAAACGGTTTCGCCGTTTAGAAAAAAACATTAGAGCTCGTATCCCATACTCACAGCTGCAAAGGTACACGAATAAAAACGGATTAGAGTTCACTCGAACGCAACGAACTATAATTTGAACTGCAAATCCAGGGAACAAGGACTGTTTTTACGTAGTGGTTATGCCAGGTTTGTGTTTGAAAAATATAATGTTTGTGTGCACTTAATTTGCGTGTTATTCAGGTTTTTTTTTAATATTAGTCTGGGTTTGTTGTTTTAAATTTTTAGTGTGTTTCTTATGAGTGGCTGTATGTGTATTTAGTGTGGATTTATAATTTGTGAAACAAGCATACACCTAACTAAGGCAGTTTTTTTGCCTGGGTTTGTGTGTGTATTGTTCACCTTTTGTAGGCGTTTTGCTGTTTACGGTATCTGGTTTGTATATGTTTTAGATTTTCGTTCTGTTTCATGTGCGTGCGTATTTTGTGTGTTTTTTTATTTGTGTGAAGTTTGTTTGATTAGTGATGCATGTATAAATGCGTGTGCATGGAGGCTGGCAAGTCACAAGACTTGTTCCTGGAATTGGAGTTCAAATTATAGTTCGTTGCGTTCGAGTGAACTCTAATCCGTTTTTATTTGTGCACCTTTACAGCTGTGAGTATGGGGATACGAGCTCTAATGCTTTTTTCTAATTGTTGGCTTTGTTCATTTAATTTGTTGGCTTTTTCGCTTCAATTTTGTTGTAATTGCTACAGACTGATCTATCATTTGTACGGTATGTCCACTGCCCAGCCAATTTTGTTTGCGAATAAACGGAACATTAGAAATCCTTATTTCTTTTCAGACTCCGCTCAAACTTTGTCCCATGTTTGTTATTTGATGGCAACCTACTAGCGTGTGTCTAGAGTTACTTTGTCAGATCGATGGATAGTTGATTCTGCATTGTTGCAAGAAGATGCAGCTTTATGGCAAACAATCGCGGAAACAATTCAACTTGCTTCACGAAACCCGCATTGAAGAAGTAAATAAGTCATTCAGTCACGCCGTAAGGCCTCAAAATCATAGACTTCGCACCCTGTGGTTTAAAACAAAGATTTAAGCGAAAACCAATAACATTTCATTTTGGTTCTCGACAACCTATCTGTGGCCGACATTGCTAACTCACCACGACAATGTTACTTTCCCCGTGTCCCAGCATCGTTGTGCTCCTTACCTATTGTTGCCGCATTGTTACATGTTGCAGCATTGCATTCCGGGGCCTCTCCTTCGCCGCCTGTCCAGTTTTTGAAAATTCTCGTGCGCAAACGAACTCTAATAAGCACTGCCTGCTGGCCAAAATAAACACCTTTCAAAGCATTAAAGTATAGGTTAACGCCTGATTCCCGAGTGCTGAGAACTAACAATGTCGAGGCCGCAGGCCCGAGCGATAATTAGTTCTTTGCACGAGGGAAGAAGGTGATAATATTTATCTGTCGATGTCCGCGGCTTTGCCCGACAATGAAGAAGCACGACGTACGCGACTCCAATAATGATGTAGTGCACGGAGGAGTCCAACAATGCTTGGCAGATAGGGGGAAAAAAACGTTTACTTTTGCGTATCGTGTTCTATGACCGCTTCGGATTTGGTATTCGAGGATTTGTTTGATTTGTCGATTGATGGAGATATTTCGAAAGAGATTACGTAACATAATGTTGAAGATGGCCCCTACATTGGGGCTGAAACCAACCCCCTTTACCGTTTTTCTTTGCTCTCTTAACCTTATGATAAATAGAATCATGAATAAAATCTATTAAAAAATCAAAAACGTTGACAAAGGCTTTTTCGATGAGCCGCAACACCGCTTAGGCAAACTAAGGCACGTCCCATACTGCTCATTAGGGAAATGGTGGCGACTTTGTTCTCAGAAGCGAATTTATATGCAATTGTGCTCCTAAAAACGGTGAGGGCAACCACTTTTGGATAAAGTGTGCCCAAAAACAAAATGGCCACCACAATTCAAAATGGACGCCAATGAAACAATAACTTAGGTTCTAAACGCCACCCAGAGCTTTGTCGCATATGCTTTTCATATTTTTCGAGGTCACAGAACCCATTTTTGAACTCTAAAATACAGTAGAACTGATAGTATTTAAAAAGTTAACTGAAATTTAAAATAGTGAAAAAAATGCTTTGTGGGCTTCTAAGTTGCCTAGAAATGTGTGTAATGCATCGTTTTTGGACGTTACGAAGTTTGAAAACCCACTGTCCTCAGACGACTTGGTTCATTAAAAACATCGTAAAATGAAAAGAATTTCCACATTGTCACTCAATATTTGCTATAGAAGTTTGTTTATTTACCATATACAAATATGGGATATGAATGCACAAAACGTTTTATAGTACTTTAAACACTTACTGACACCTAACCTGTAAATCTTAACACTTTTCTTTATAATTAGGTTTAAAAATGGTATCACGTAATAACAGATTATATCACACTAGATAATGACCAAAACTCGTACTCGATTATTCAACATTGGGTAAAAGTAGTATGAATATGCTTCTCAAAAATAGAAAGTAGACTGCAGTTAGTCATTGCTGTCACAGTCACTTTCAGAGTGAAAGCGTGCATCTGAATCACTTGTGTCTCTTTCATCGGCATCATCCACACAGGAAGAGTCTAATAATTCCTTAGGCAGCAGCTGTGACGCCAGCACAACAGGGTCGACTCTGATTAGAGGCATTGCAAGAATTTCCCTTTTAATCATTCCTGGAAGTACTAGCCCCTCGCACCAAACTGAGGTTAAAACTAGGTTTTCTTGAACTGTCCAACCATAGTTAAGTGGATTACGTGTCATGATATTACTATCAAGACAGTTGTAGTAACTATACGCTACACGGTCACACGCCTCACAAGTTGCTTTATTATATGTGGTGTGAACTTATGGCGATCACTTTTTTGCATAAGCCACATCTCGTATCTTGCATCTCCAGGTGTTGTTTTTCTTTAATTGGTCTATTGTACGCCACAAGAAGAATGAAATCCTCCACTTCATCAAGGTCAGCAGAAGTTGTGTGCAAATGTTTTCGTAATTTCATAGTACATGGTTTTTTTCTGCATAGCCTTGAAGACTGTTGTTTTAAAATTGCTAAGTGTTGTTTTCCCCTGTAAGAGCACGAAAAGCAGGAAGCAGTTCGCATATATCTGTACCAAGGTGAGATGCTAATGCAGAGACATTGTGGTAGGTAATTCCCTCTTTTCTATGATGACTTGTCCTTGTTTGAAGTACACCTTTGCCTTATTTGATAAACGAGATGTAGCAAGTATGCATGCAAACATCTGTGTGTTCTGAATCATCGTAAACACATATTATTGTTTTAAGCGAGGGATCAATGTGGAAGGGGTATTTCAAATCGGCATCACGTTGCTTGTGATGAAGATGAGTCACTACACCACTTCTACCCAACCCATCAGTTTGGAAGTAGAAATATTCACTTCTTTTCGTCACATAGACAGGCTTGTATAGTCCCAATTCTACAGACAGAATAAAATCAGCAAGACTCAGTGTCAGTTGCAGCTTGTTGGAACTTCAACTCAAGAAGTCTAGCCATTCATTTCCCTTGGGAGCTTTGAGAAATATCCGTAATGGGATTCCTTGTTTGAAGTCCCACGTTTCTGGTCTACCTTTTGAAGAATCTGTGCTCAACTGATGCTTTATCTTGTTGATTTTATTCTATTGGGAGAATCTGGACTATACAAAGCTGTCTATGTGACGAAAAGAACTGAATGTTTATACATATCAAATGATGGGTTAAGTAGAAGTGAAGCAGTGACTCATCTTCATCAGAAGCAACGTGAGGCCGGTTTGAAAATATCCCTTCACATTGAACACTCTCGTAATACGAGGAAATGTGCTTGCGATGATTCCGAAGACAGATGTTTACATGCTTACTTTATTTGTTACATCTCGTTTATCAAATAATGCAAAGGTGTAGCCTACTTCAAACAAGGAAAGTTATTATCAAAAGAGGGAATTGCCTTCCTCAATGTCTCAGTCCTAGCCTCTCACCTTGGTACATATGCAACTGCTTCCTGCTTTTCATGCACTTACAGGGGGAGACTAAACTAAGCCATTCTACGAACGATCTAAAACAAGTCTTCAAGGCGATGGAGAAAAAAATTCATGTACTATGAAATACAAAAATAATTTATACACAACTTCTGCTGACCTTGATGAACTGGTGGATTACATTCTTCGTGTGGCGTACCAATTAAAGAAAAATCGCGACTAGAGTTGGTAGTTTGTATTGTATTTTACCATTTTGGGGGAAACTTAAAGTTTTAAGACGGCCATCCTTACTACCAATTGGTGGGCAAAGGACCATTTGCTTCTCTGCTTATGTACCTGTTGCTCACTACCAGGGACGACGCTAAGGGGGGCGAGGGGGGGGTGCTCGCCCCCCCGATCTTTTTGGCCGCCTTCCCTGGCGCCCCCCCCCCCCCACCATCAGATCAAAATCAAACGTATAAACGAAAAAATTGTTGGTACTTATTAAGAAAACT
>JAHWFP010013682.1:59088-128389 GCA_023313725.1 Lithobius niger
GCCTACGTTTGACAAATACTAGTGTGTTTAAAACTAAAAACTTTTAAAATTTTAGTGTTAAGTGAAGCCTACAGACGTCTAGTGGTATAAATTTGCGTTAGATTTTTGAGTGAAAATAAGTTAATGGTTAATTACTTGTATTTTGACGAGTTTAAGGGTTACTTACTTGTCTAGACAGGTTTAATGTTACCAGGAATTACCGATAAATTACATGTATTTACCTGTAAATTAAACTCATAGTTGCCCAAAGCTAGAGTCCGGCCACTGAAAGAATGACTCGGCGTCCGTCGAATATCGCGCGTTTTTGCCAGTAAAGTAGGTGCACCTTGCCAACAGCGAGTTCAATCGAGCCCAGACATGGCGTCGAATTCGACTTCATTAGCGAAGCACGGTAAAACTTAACACAGTCAAGGTCTGGAGATGTTTAAAACTTCGTCTAGTATTTCGAATCCTGGGTGAGTGAATTTGGAAGGTATAGAACTAATACGCAATCCAGAAAGTGTGCAGTGGCTGCTACTGGAGTGTTGTAACGTTTTGCTAAATTGCTACACGTCTCATGCAAGGCGCGTAAGCCTATAGCTGTTCCGAGCAAGTGATGTAGAGACGCCGGGGGGAAAAAAAACGGCGGCGTCTATCACCCATTTCGCAGCTTAATTTTTTCGACACGTCAATAAGACGTATTATTGTAGACATGTGTACAAATAAACAACTCCCTATTGTTAAGAAAGTGTCGGCAGAGCAAACGAATGCTTGGGGTTTGCTGGAAAAAGGATAGCCGACTTGTTAGAAGTCTTGGTAAATAAAAATAAAAATCCATTGAGCTCTTATTTGTGTTATTTCCCAGTTGCTGATTACAATGTACTGTATTACAAACTAAATTGACAAATTGGCATGAGGATTGGTGGGGGGGGGGGAGCGCAACCTAGCTTTCCATATTTTTATGGTAGTGATCGGCGCTATACAGCAATTAAAGTAAGAGGCGGTAATAAAGAAAACGCGGGATAACGATACACCGATTCCTTGTTTCGTGCTATGATTCAAAATGTTTGTCAACAGAACAAATCATTGAAAGAACATACGTGCAACACTACAGAGTTAACGTCTGGATACAAGACATCTCACGAAATGATCGGAGTGAACAAAACAGATTTTGATTTGCAGCTTCACTTTGTTCCACGTATGTAAACAAACGAGAGGTCAAGGAGAGAGTTTGACAACCAACACTGCCAATGTATTTGTTTCCCCGTTTATCTAGGATTTACACACGTTTCAAGGTAACACGTGTAAATTTATTGTAAACTATTTTCGACTCGCCAGGCTTTTGTTATCGAAAGTAATAGAACACTGCCAAAATCACGGGACGGCTACGGCCGATTTTACAGTTTCCGTACGCAGTCCAATAGTTTTTCGTGTTAGGTAGTATGCTTATTTTAGACACGGGGAGCTCATCTTATTCTTCATTTGTCTTATTTTACTTTACCTTTATTTAATAAAAAAAATTAAAGGGATTTAATTTAATATTTCACTAATATTTTGTTTGTTAGGATTTTGGGCAGCTGAATTTGGATGGCTTGCCTGCGTTACTTGTTGTTGCCTGGCAACCATAGGGAAGGATGAATGATGCTTTAAGCGCGAGCGACATTTCTATTTTCAGTAAGGAACCTTGTTTTTATATCGTTTTTAAAAGTACTTCTAGTGGAACAAAAAATTTCTCACTTCACTATGTTATGAGAGGAACCACAAATTATCTTTCTTTACTCCGAAAATTATTTTATGTGTTGACGTAGCCATAACAACGTCTCAAAACGATCATTCCAGTTGAATTCATTGCTAATGCACGGACGACCTCCATCCGATCGTGTACGTAGCGCTGCCAAACCATGGAAGCATCCTTGGTAACGGGTAATGAATGGCCAAGAGTGCACCTTGCATGCACCTAACACAAACAAGCGAGGTCACGACTTAAACAATCGATGATAACATTAAGTCATTCTCTTAGTGGCCCTAGTATAATTGTTAATTATTTGAAAACTAATAGGCACAAGCTGTAAATTTGAACGCGACTTAGAGAGTAAATTGTTTAAAATCGTAAAACTGTATTTGCAGGCCGCTAGGCGATTGTTTAGGTAAAGCTTCTGAAACTTAATATTTGTCGGATAAAAGGCTTTCTGCTAGAGTGTAATTTAAAAACGAAGAATTTTCAGTCAAAGTGCCTACTGAGAGAGCTGAAGCTATTTCTGGGATTTCAGACCTAATGGTTTGTTCCTGTCATTTGATCCAAATAAGTGTACTTGGTCAATGTACATAATAATAATAATAATGATTTTTATTCGCACAATTTCAGAAATGTTTAGATTTAACAAACGGTTTCAACAAGCAAATGAGTTGATAGCTCAGTATGTAGATGCTTTAAAACAACTCACAAAACATTGCGGATTTGGTAACATCGCTGTTAGCAAAATTAAAGAAGAAACTATTCATGACCGAATAGTTGGTGGTGTGAATAGCCCTACTTTGCAGCGCAAATTAATTAAAAAGACTCTTGACTTTCAGGCTACAGTTGGGTTAGCACTTTCTCTCGAGACAGATGATTTAAATCAGTCAGAACAAAAAACCAGTTCGAGTAGTGTGCGCATTCGTAGCGCATTCAAAACATAAAAGTAGACAACATTCGTCCAAATACTCCTCCTCAAGCAGTAAAAGCCTAGTTTGTTTTTGTTGTGGTTTTAAGGGCCATACTCATATCCATTGTCGTTATAAAGACTACAATTGTGGTTGTTGGCACGAAAAAGGGCACTTGAAAGCGGTATGTAAAAAGCTTAAACATTTTGGTAAGTTAGCTAAACCATCTGAGCTTAAACTGCCCCCTGAAAGTAGTGGTAAGAACACAAATACGGGTATAAAAACAACAAAGCTCATCATGTACAGCAAAATGAAGATTCTGAGCTAGTTTCAGAATCTGAGAGTTCCAGAGAGTGTGAAAGTTCTGAACGAGTCAGAGGAATACTTAGAAGCTAACGCGTTGAGCATCAGTTCTGTTAAAGTGGAGAAGTGGACGGTTCTTTGTACATCAATGGGGTCGAACGCCCATTAGGAGCGGATTGTGGGTTAATGCCATAATTCTACTTTATAGTTGTATAGTTGGTTTAATAAATATTTCAAAGATCTTAAAAACAAACATTTTTGTCAAGTCTTGGACAGGGCAAATTGAGAAGGTGTTCGGGTGCATATGAGTAGATGTTAAAATTAGAGACAGGACCGAACCGGTTTAGGCTTTGATTTCAAAGAGTGAACAACTACCTTTAATGGGCAAGGATTGCCTAGCAATCTTTGATCATGATCGCAAACAGTTTTATCCTTTAGTTATTGAATCATATTAACTGGATTCAAAAGCAAGAAATCTTAGAAGTTAATAAATCAGCCGTTACTCCAGAGATTTTGACAACAAAATTTCCAGATTTGTTCAAACCAGGGTTGAGTTGTTTTAAAGATTTCAAAGCAAAGATAAAGCCAATAGACCAGTCAAATTAGGCCATTTTGGGGGGTAACCCGGATAAAATTAGGAGAAGGCTGAAAATTGGCATACACGTACATTTCATCATCCTGAGCAACATATAAAAAGTCCTTAAGATTCCCGTCGTTGCTTTCGATGCCATCTTGAAAAAATGGTCGTTATTTTTTCCAAGATGCACCATGTGTTAACAATTACCTTGCATCTTTCTTTCTCTCAATGTTTCCCTCATTGTATCCCTCTCTTGCCTTTGTTAAAACCTTCTATAACCTCTTTGTTACGTTTTGATTAACGTTTTGACTTCTCTTCTCACTCCTCACCTATCAAAAGTGAGTACGTGTTTCCGAGCCCTCTAATAGCATGAAATGGACATATTTAGAATTTTCTGAAAGGTGAGGATCTATTCTTTTGATCAATCTTAATCGAAATTGTTGAAGGTGAAGAGAAACTGGCGTAGCGGCGAAAGCATATGTTGATTTTAGAATTCAAAGTGCTCTTGCGAGCCCTCTAATAACCTAAAATGGACAGGTTTAGGATTTTCTGAAAGGATCTATTCTTTCTATCAATCGTAACAGAGATTATTTAGTTTAGATAAGGACGGTCCTATGCCCATTAAAAGGGTAGTTGGTGTAGCAGGTAGTTTTAATCTCGTAAGTGTTATTGTAATGCTCATATTTGTATTTATATCTAAGTTAAACAATTTCGATTAAGATTGATCAAAAGAATAGATCCTCGCCTTTCAGAAAATTCTAAATATGTCCATTTCATGCTATTAGAGGGCTCGGAAACACGTACTCACTTTTGATAGGTGAGGAGTGAGAAGAGAAGTCAAAACGTTAATCAAAACGTAACAAAGAGGTTATAGGAGGTTTTAACAAAGGCAAGAGAGGGATACAATGAGGGAAACATTGAGAGAAAGAAAGATGCAAGGTAATTGTTAACACAAGTTGTATTAGTAATAGACCAGATACTTAGGCGGAAGGTTTAAAAGGGCATTGTTACAGAGATTACTGTTGTGGATTTGCCACAAAAAAACACACTATGTTGAATCCTTCAAGTATTAGGTACAAAACAGGCAGCACAACTGGGCCTAAAAACTAAGTTTATATGGGTAGGGAGCTGTAAGTGGCGGTGATGCGGGGGCTTAAAGGCACCACCCCACATACAATACTAAATTAGTGAACCAGAAAGCTGCATGGAAATACTCATAAGTACTCCGATGTATACAATAATTATTGTCTCAGGAGTTGGTTCAAAGCAAAGTGCTGCAATTCAGACATTCTTTGAAGTATTTTGATAAAATACAAACAGTTATACTGAGGATACAATACCATACGAGTCGCTACAGAACAGAATTTTTCATAACATGCATTATTTTCAATCTACAACAAGAAATGTTGTGCAAATTTGTAATGTTTCATACCATTTTGTAAATAAAATCATCACGACTATTTTCTACATGTTGGTGATATTTATTATATAATTCCCTCATATCTCAGGATTGGTTTACCATTTGAATTTCAGTACTAGATCTACTAGAAACTTGAGCTATGATGTTTTAGGCAAATGATGTCATTTGCCGCCATTTTTTACAAGATAGCGGTGAACGCAATGGCGGAAATCTTGGGGACTTTTGATATGTTGCTCTGGATGATGTTATCAGAGGGCTTGCAAGAGCACTTTGAATTTGAAAATCAACATACGCTTTCGCCGCTACTCCAGTATCTCTGCACCTTTAAACGGGCGTAGGATGGTCCCTATCTAAGTAAAACAAATCCGATTAGGATTGATAGAAAGAAAGCTCCACATCTTTCAGAAATCTTAACTTTGTCCATTTCGGGGTATTAGGGGGTTCGCAAGAACAATTTGAACACGATAATTACTATACCAACCAAAAATGGAAATGGCGAAAAATGGCGAAAAATGGAACATTCGCATGAATTAAAGGTGATATACTTTAACGATTTTGGGGTTGAATGGTTTTTACGTGAAAGATATATATCAACTTTTGCTAAACATTTTTGCTTCACATTATGCTTTTGATTTGTTGACGGTTAAAGAGTTACAGCCAAAAAACTTTATTTTTTCCAAGATGGCGGTGAAAGCAATGGCGGGAATCTTGGGAACTATTGATATGTTGCTCAGGATGATGAAATGTAGCTGGGTACCTATTTTCAGCTTTCTCCTAATTTTGTCCGGGTCATGTCCTATTTTGACTGGTCTATAAAGCCTGATGCTGTGCCTGTGTACCACAAAGTAAGACCGGTTCCACCCTCACTGAATGACAACGTAAATGCCAAAATACATCGGGAGTTTTAGAGCATGTAGGCACTAGTATTTGGGCCACTCCGATTGTGGTCGTCCATAAGGCCAATGGTGAAATTAGGACAATTGGCGATTATAAAACAACTTTTAATTCTCAACTCGAGATTGACCACTATCCTGTTCCCACTGCTACCGAATTGTTTGGTAAGCTCTCCGGAAGATATACCTTCAGTCTAATTGACCTTAATGATGTTTTTTTGCAGATGGAGTTAGACCCAGAATCGCAAGAAGCCATAGTCATAAACACGCCTTTGGGTTTATTCAAATTTTTGCGTTGCCCATTTGGCTTGGCTAGTAGTCCAGGTATCTTTCAATGTTTAATGGTAAGCCTAACAACTAGCATCCAAAATTGTGAGCCATTTTACGACGATATCCTGGTTAGCGGTAAAGGAGTGCCTTAACCAGCTGCTGTAAGCCTTACAAAATTCTGGGGCCGAGCTTCGTCTGGGGAATTGCCGCATTTAACATGAACTGAACTACCTTGGTCATAAGATCGATTCGGAGGGGCTAACAAACTTAACCAAAGTGATTGAAGCAGTGGCTGACGCACCTAAACCAAAAAAATATTCCAGAACTTCAAAGTTTCTTAGGTTTCATAAACCAGTTTGCGGAATATTTGCCTAACTTAGCGCATGAGCTAGTACCTATTACTAAATTGTTAAGCCCTAAGCAAAAAAGAGTCGGGATCCCGAATGTGACGCCGCTATGGTAAAAGTTAAGCAGCTGTTTAAAACATCAAATGCTTTGGTTCATTATAACCCTAAGTACAAGCTTAAACTAGCTGTGGACGTGGCCCCGTTTGGCTTGGGAGTGTGCCTGTTACATACCCTTCCAAATGGTCTGGACAAACTGATTTCTTTTACTTCTAGGAAGCTTACACAAGCAGAGCAGGGGTACTTGCAATTCGACAGAGAAATCCTAGGGGTCTCATGGGGGTAAAAAAGTTCCATCAGTACTTGTACGCTAACAATTTTATCCTCCAACTGACAATAAAGCTTTACTTTGGATTTTTAGCCCCCAAAAAATGGTATTCCACAGATGGCAGCAAGCTGTGTCCAGCGATATGCTATGCAGCTCAATGGCTACTCCTATGAGTTGCAGCATGTACCTGGTAAACATAACGTAACACCTGATATGCTGTCTAGGTTACCTTTAGATGAAGACTTAGAAGATGAAATTTCGTATAAAGTACTCTACTTGCAATCTGTTTAGTCACTACCCACATTAACCGAAACTTTAGTGATAGCAATAACTAAAGACCCAGTGCTAGTCAGGGTGCTGAGGTATGTAAAGTACGGTTGGCCTGAAAATGTTGAAGAACCTGATATTAAGGCCTATATCCTGAAAAGGAACGAGATCACTGTTGAATGTAACACCTTGTTCTGGGGCTTGAGCGGTATCGTGCCAACTTTACTGCGTGCTCGCATACTCCAGGACCTACACACTGGCCACTTCGGAATCGTTAAAATAAAATCATTAGCCCATGTTAATGCTGGTGGCCCAGCATGGATGCCGATTTGGAGTCTAAAGGTAAACGGTCTGTTTCATGCCAAGAGTTAAAAGGTGAAAAACCACCAGGACCTAAGAATTCGTGGGAGTATCCATTAAATCCACTGGACTGGGTCCATTCTGACTTTTGTGTTGTTGAAGGATTAACGTTCATCGTTATTGTTGACACTCACAGTTAATTCCCTACTGTACAATTTATGAAAAAGACAACATCTGAAACGTAATAGACGTTTTTGAGGAATTCATAGCACCATGGGCCCCAGTGGACCTCTTCCGAATTCCAAACGTTTGTTAAAACAAGGGGAATTAGGCACCTAACTGGGGCACCTTACGGCGCAAAGCAGAATGGATTTAGCGAGGTATGTATACATGAATTTAAAAAAACTTTTAAGGCTGCACGTAAAGAAGGCAAAACTATTAAACAGTGTTTAAATGAATACCATATAGCCAGCAGAAGAAATTGCCCACATACTGTCACGGGTGATACAGCATCAAAATTATATTTTGGGCGAGAAGTTCGAACTTGTCTTGATTTGTTAAAACCGAATTTACAACAGAAAATTCGTATAAAACAAGACAAAATTAACGAGAGTTCAGCACACAAGAAGCATGAAATATTCACTGTTTATACATCAGTATGGACTCGTGATTATACTGTAGAGAAAAGGCTTTGGCAAGAAGCTATGATTTGGGAATGTCAACCGTACTTTAACTATATTGTACTCACAGCTAGCGGTATTAAACTCCGCCGTAATGTAAGCCAAATTCGAGAATGCCTACCAAAAGAAGAGCTAAAACACGATGATTCTGAAGCGAAAAACACGCAGCTTTATTTATATTGGATGGTTTGTGTTGTACGAGATGTTTTGTGTGATTACAATGGGCTGTTATAATGCTATATACAGAAGCCATTATCTTGCCTCGTTACAGGGATGTCCAAAAAGCTTACCTGTGCATTTTTTTTCACACTTAACTGTGTGGTGGGAAGTATGGCTATTATGAAGAATATATATTGTCGGGAGAGAGAATTTGTGACTGAGACCCATACTTAAAACGTCATAGATACATTCATATTAGTTCGGTCTTAGTTTATAGAGGGCGCCATGTGTTTTATGTGGGAAATTCTACTCAGTTTTTAGCTTAAAATTAAACTAAACTAAACGAAACTAGCTTGAATTTAATTATTATTAAGCCTAGCTTTGTTGTAATTTAGTTTACCTTCGATTTGGGGTAAAAAAATTAGCAAAAATTACCAGATGGAACTCGTGGCGCCCTCTGAAAACTCGGACTGAATAAGGGGGACGAATCTAACATGTTTCAATAGTGACTTTTTAGAGTTACAAATTCTCGTCCCAAACCCTATAAATTCTTGCTATTATTTAGTTAAGTATGGATTTCTTCTAATTGAGTGGGTGTGTTGCTTGTATAGCAGTGCCGTATAAAACTATTTATTGGTCCTATTCTTAATAGTAATGAAATTTATAGAATTTACAGGGTGGTGTTATTAACATTGTTTGAAGGCAGTTACACTACCAGGATGCTAACGTGCTCCTCCACTTATTTCAGTTCTCTAAAGTAGTAAAATAAAATAAACAAACATTGCTTATGTAATGGTACATTGTTGTACTGTGCATACAGTGCTCGAAGTGAGAGTAAACATGAATCGATACGGCAAATTCTGAAGACTTTTTTTCTATTATCTAACCCCATTTTTTTTCTGACTGAATCTTTGGTTGAATGGTGGGGAGGGGAGTAGGGCATCCAATCCCGAGACATATTTGAAATTCCGGGATTTCGAGATTCTTTTCTCTGAATCCTGGGATCCTGGGATCAATCCCGGAATTTTGGGAATTATTTTTATGATTTTCAGTGCCTAAAAAAATACATAAAAGGAAGGTTGTGTTCGCAACTTCATTGTTTAAAACACTAAACAAGATGAAAACTAAAGTGAATACAGATCGTGGGTTCTTTGTTTATTTGGAATGATCTGCTATTTTTACAAAGTTTAAATCAATGGAAGTGTTTTGACTTTGTTATTTTTTAATCTGGTTGTGATACATTTGGCACTCTGTAGACTGTACTGCAGTTACTGCAACCTGGTCACTATACATCTACGAGCAGCTGGGGAAAAACTGAAATAGGACTAAAACACCAAATAGTTATGATTACTCATCTCTTTCACTGCTGATGTACGGTTAATACCTACATGATACTCATGTTCATTGTGTTACTCGTGTGATTAGTGCAGGATGTTGATTTTATAACTTATTTCGTAAATCTATACGATTGTCAGACTATACTACTGAACAGTACCCGAATTAATCCAGTGCCATGGCTGGCAGGGGAGAAAGATGCAATGCTTCTGTGAGAATTGTTAAATCAGGTATCATAAGAGCAAATTTGCTAAAAAAATTAGTTGTAAAATCCACTTAAGCGTTAAAATATGGATGTTAGCCTTAAAAACCCTTAGTGCTCTGAAGGAACAGATACGAAGAAGACATGTAAGCCAGCCGCAATGCACTGATACGTTTAAAAGAATCTCCAGCCTCCCAAAAAACAAGCTGGATCTTTTTGCGATGCTTCATTTTATCAGTCAGAAGGAATGGGTGGTATTGGAGTTTTCATTCCCTCCTTGAAGGTAGTTTATCAGCGTAGAGTGGAGGAGGCAACGTCGAGTACGATGTGTGAGTTGCTCGCTATTTCGGTCGCTCTCGACCTTGTCGAAGACTTGCAGCTCCCGGCATTTACGATACTGACTGATTCGCAGACAAGCCTCAAGCTCCTGCAGGCCTTGTGGGCGAGCCTGGACGTGCGTGACCCACTTGCGTATACCATCGGTTGGATGTTTTGGGTCGCGCACCGAGGCAGTGTTGTATCCTTCAAATGGATCCGGGTTCACAGTGGAACTCCAGTCAACGAGGTTGCAGATGGAGTGGCGCGAGATGCTGCGCGACTTGATTGTACTCATGTGTTTCCGATTGTCTCTGCGTATGGGTGTCGGGTGGCCGTTCGATGATGGGCCACTGCCCAGTGGCAGAAGGCGTGAACAGTGGCCCAGGATGATATGTGGTTCACCCACAGTGCACCACCAGGTCAAACCTTGATAAGCTCCCCTATGGTTCTGCGAAGATTCTGCCGAGTCAACTTCACGCTGCTGCAGGTCCATAAGTTTCGTTATCGCTGGGTTGACTCGCCACTGTGTTCAGTGTGCCGGGTAGTGGAGTCCCCGGAGCATGTTCTGACAGTGTGTGGAAAATTTACGATGGAGTGGCAGCAGCTTGCACCCTGGCTGAGTTCTCTCATGGTGTTTGCGGACCTCCTGTCTCACGATCGCGGTCCGCGCCCACTAGCAAAACTCCGAGTGATTGCAGCCAACATTGTAGCGACAGGTTTAGAGGTGTAGCCCCTGACCCCCCACCCCCGTCCAGCTTTGTGATGCGTTGGCACTGTGGTAGTTCTGTGCCATTCCTTGTCTGGCCCCTGAAGATTTGATATTAGCGCCCACTGGAACTTTCCCTAAATGGGGAAGAGAAGGTGGACCGGCAAGTGCAGTTGATGTGCAGTGATGTAATGTAATGTAGTGATGTAATGTAATGTAGTGATGTAATGTAATGTAGTGTAATGTAGTGATGATGTAATGTGTGTACGTAAGACAATGCACCCACGAAGATTCTCCCTGGATGGGTAGTGCAGCGATCGGTGGGTCCTCGAGGAGTGAGAGAACAACGCAGATTGGAGGTGAGGTGCCCACTGGAACTTATGGGAGAAAGAAGGTGGGCCAGCAGCGGCTGGAAGTGTGGTGTTGTGCTCTATTGTCAGTAACGATTGACAGGATTTCTTGGTTTCTTGGTTCCTTAGTTATGGGATTTCGTGGTTTCTCGGTACTGTTGTGGCTGTGGTTGTTGCTTGTATGCTTGTATTATCTTTAGGTTATGCTTGGGGATCATGGTATTTGGCGGGGCTTGAATAAAATTGCAGAATGGTTCACTAAGAGACGGAGTATCTTCTATTGCAAAGGTTTGGTCTGTTTTATGTTACAGTTATACGAATCCAAACGAAATTATCTGCCCCACGATGATAAAAGGGACAATTATGTGTTCGTGAACACCATGGTAACTAAGTGATTGAATGATTAACATTAAAGAAAGTAGGGCCAAGTGAGGAGGGATGCGCTGATTGAGTGAACGAAGCGAACGAAAATCAGCGTCAAACCGTGTCAATTTCGCTGAAATTTCGCATAAAATTTCTCCAGACAAAAAAGGTAAAGATGACGATTACACCATCAGATCTTTTCTTCGTTCACAGTTATCTGGAAGTTGTGATATCCACCCAAAACCCAAACTGGTATAAGAGCAGCCGCCAAGTATCAAAAAACGGTCGGCCTTTCAAAGTAGGGATATCACTCAACCAGGGAAAGGCCGCCAAGGTTATTCCTATTAGCCAAGTTAATCGCACCGAATAATACTTTGGACGTTAAATGAAAACTTGAATAGGACGGTACACGAACTCCAACTGAATTATCTGCCCCACGACGATAAAAGGGTATGCTTGTTATTAATTTATTTGGAAGCATTAGTGAAACGGATATTTGATTTTATGTAGAATTACTGTTCTCATGTTAATTCTCATAGGGTAGAAAGACACGTCTACAGCTCATTAGGGAAAGTTGCCAGGTCTAAATTTCGGCAGACAGGTAAAGCGTCATATGTGGAAGTACCTTTTTCTAAAATGGGGGTTGCAGATAGCAGCACGTGGCCCTCAAGTGGCTCGTACATGCCAAATTATTGTTGTAATTATTGTCGAAACAGTTGGCTGAAACATTTAAAATTGGCAATGCTACATTTCTAAGCCAAACGAATATACTTACGATTATTAAAACCAGCAGACGATGGTGGTCGACAAAGATGAAACTGTTTCTCCTTCCAAAAGCGGTATGATGACGTCAGCTTGTTCCATTTGGCAACAATCAACATTATGACTTGCGCCGATTGTTATTCGTGAACCACATTATTTATGCAATACGCCATCCATAAACATCAGTCGTCACCAATCTGAATACGCTAACTTGATCTATTTGAGTGAACAATTCTTCATGCCGTGATTCAAATTAACCTTGTGTGTGAGCGAAACGAACCAACATCAGCGTTTGGTAGC
This sequence comes from Lithobius niger, assembly GCA_023313725.1. Taxonomy (NCBI): domain Eukaryota; kingdom Metazoa; phylum Arthropoda; class Chilopoda; order Lithobiomorpha; family Lithobiidae; genus Lithobius; species Lithobius niger. The sequence continues at coordinate 71,588 of JAHWFP010013682.1, forward strand.
CAGTAGGCTCAAAATTACGATTGAACAAACTTAAGCCTGTGAAACAAGCATAAACAATAAACCACAACCGTGCCACTTTGACTCAACTAACTGCAAATTGGGCATTGGCAAATGTCAAATTATGAATGACAACATCAATAGACATAAAATACATCTGGACAAAACAGGTAAAGGTGATGATTAGACCGTGAAATTCTCTGTACATTTACAAGCCTAAGCAAGTTCTGACTGTGTTAATTTCACTGGCGTAACGGCTAATTGGGCCACGGTAAATGTGAAAATTATGAATGAGCAAATTTATAGACATAAAATTCCTCCAGACAGAAAAGGTAGAGGGACGATTAAACCATCTGATCTTTCGTTCGTTCACAGTCCTATGAAAGTGGCAATATCCACCCAAAACCAAAACTGGTATAAGAGAAACCACCAAGTTTCAAAAAATGGTCGGCCTTTCAAAGTAGTGATATAATTCAACCAGGGAAAGGCAGCCAAGGATAATCCTGTTAGCCAAGTTAATCGTACCTAATAATACGTTGGGTGTTAAATGAAAACTTGAAGGTTGCTACCGCCATTTGTTTTCAATTTGCTACCGCCAAATGTTTTCATTTAACTTTCGAACTATTAGTAGGTGCGATTAACTTGGCTAACAGTATTAACCTTGCCGGCCTTTCCCTGGTTGAATGATATCACTACTTTGAAAGACCGACCCTTTTTTGAAACTTGGCGGCTTATCTTATACCAGTTTTGGTTATGAGTGGATTAATATCTACACCTTCACTACAACAATTGGAAATCGGTTCATTGGTTTGATCTCTAGTTAAGAGCAAAACTTCCCCAACAAAAATAAGAAGAACAACAAGTGTATTGTAACATCAAAATAGCCTTCAAAAAGCTCTAGGCCTTGTTCATACCTACGTTTAAGCTATAAAGGTTGGTTCATTGGTTCGATCTCCAGGTGAAGACAAAGAGTCCCAACAAGAACAACATATGGACTCCAGTGGAGGCCAACCGGTTTGATTGTTGTCGTTAAAATTTGTAATGCAGTGTAATAGTAATGATACTGCGCCAATTACCGAATTTCGTTGGTTTGTGTTATTTCTGGGGGAAGTTATAGGATTTAAAAGTTGGACGATTAACATGGAACTTCATGCTGAGCCTTAACATACGGACAGTTGTTGCAGTCCTTTATGAGAAATGACGCTGCAGTAAAAAAAAACAAATAAACAAACACACTCACTTAGCATTTTGTGTGTGTGTGTGTTTATAATTGAGTGTCATCTCACTTTCTGACATTAGATTAAGCAAAAGACGACTCAAAGTATAAATTTTTATCCACTTTCCTTGATGGTGTTGCAAGGACACTGAAGAACTTGTCAGTTCCAACCATGATCTAGAATTTAGATTTTGTTATCAGTACTGTAGTTAGACACGAGTCTATAATCGAGAGAAAGGGAAACATTAAATTCACGAAAGAAAAAGATTTAATTTATAACGTTTTTGAAAGGATTTTATCTTGATTTCGAATCCCTGAAACCCCAGGATTTAGGCAGCTATAATCCCGGGTTTTTGGGGACTAGGTCGGAATAGGATGCCCTAGTGGGGAGGGATTAAAAAAATCTAAAATCACAACTCTGGGCTAGTGATTAGTGGTAGTGGTAAATACTGATATCTACCCCAAAACAAAACTTGTTAAGGACTTTTGCCAAGCTTTTCGGCCGTGTGAAGTCGTGATATCATACGCCAAGCTCTTTCGCCAAGCTAATCCCACCGAGTAATATTTTAAAGGTTAAATGAAATACATGATAATTGCTTACTGCCTATTTCATTTCGTTCAAAGTCTTAGACGGTGGGATTAGCTTGGCGAAAAATTATGGCTTTTGATATCACGACTTCGCACGGCCGAAAAGCTTGGCGGGAATCCTTAACAAGTTTTGTTTTGGGGTAGATATCAGGTCTTTTTGGTCTAAATTGATGAAATACATTTTTATTTTTTTTAAATTATGAGGTGACAATCTAGTTTTCTTGTCCATTTCTTCTTTTTTTTTTTGGCTAATTCATCTATTTTTTCTCATATGATTAGTATTTCTTATTAGTACAGCCAAAACTTGATAAGGTAGGAAGGAGAATTTGTAACTGTAAAAAGTCCCTGTTGAAACGTGTACATTCATTCCTATTAGTTCCATACGAGTTTGCAAAGGGCGCCACGTGTTCCAACTGGTAATTTTTGCTCTTTCAGCCCAAATCAAAAGTAAACTAAATTACAACTAAGGTAAACTAAATAAAACTTAAATACATGCTAGTTTCGTTTAGTTTAGTTTAATTTTAGGCTGAAAACTGAATAGAAAAACCAACATAAAACTCATGGCGCCCTCTATAAACTTAGACGGAACTAGAACAATTTTTAAAACAATGTAAAACAATCAATTTGGTCCCTAGCGCCTGAACCTCTTGAACAATTAGAAGAAGCCTTATGAAAACGGCACACATCCAGAGCAATACCTGTAAGATAGCTAAGAACCAGCTTTTTATTCACCGCATGGAAGAATTTATTTTCGTGATAGAAAAAAAGCGTTACTAGTAGGCGTTTAATTAGGCCGTTCACGACCTTTTCACGTCCTACTTTCACGTCCTTTTCACGTCCTATTCACGTCCTTTTCACAACAAGAAAACGTTAAGCTGTGTCACTAACATTGACTTTTATGTTATCCAGAGACCAAAGCTTCCCGATTACACAATTTTCAACCTCTTCTGTGCATTGTTATTTATCCTCACATGCCTGAGAACAGGTAAATTACCTTAGCTGAAAAGATGCAACGTTTCTAGAGGTCACCATGTTCATATAATATTTTATCTGGATAGGTGTTATCGTTTATCATCTTAGCGGACAACACAGTAGCGTATGTCTTGAACTTAATATTTTACAAAATGTAAAATAGCTGCAGAAACAATAAAATCACTTCATGTATTAAATGTTAATAGGAGTTTAATTGAACCGCCATTTACCAAATCACTGGTTTTCATTTTCTTTTTTCAAGCAGGAGGATTAAGATTACTGAAAAATTGCACGAAAATATATGATGCGATTCCGTGCGTTTTTTCCTGGAAAAACTTTAGTAAAATAGGAGTATGGCTACAATAAATGGGATTGACGTAATGTACAATGCGTCAATGATGTTAACTTTACAACACAGCTGCAGAATGAACGCCATTGTCACCTTGCTCCCCTGCCTCTCTCTTATTTATTTGCTAACTTTAGTTCATAGAGGCAGGGGAGCAAGGTGACATTGGCGTTCATTCTGCAGCGTTCATTCTTCAAGTAATACCCGACCGATTCCTCATGCGCTGCTGTGTCAGAATCTCTTTTATTTATTTGCTAACTTTAGTTCATAGATTCTGACACAGCAGCGCATGAGGAATCGGTCGGGTATTACTTGAAGACAAGACAACAAACAATGAAAAGAACACCAAAATGCAAGTTTCTACATGAAACAAGCAGCTACAGCGACTGCCTAGTCGCACCGGTCTTCTGCATAGTTCCTCTACTTCCAATGTTGAGGTGCACAGTGCACACCTGTATCATGCACTACAACAGTTATCTCTATTATACTAATCTAAAAGCAGTAGCCATCACAATTGTTTGTTGAAAATGTGTTAGCTTTTAGGCCTATTTTAAATTTTAGGCGTAATTGTCAGCTTTTAGGACTAATTTTAACCAGCAGGTTTAATTCGTAAGTAGCAGCTAACGGAGATATGGATTCTATAGTAAGCCCATTCATTTTTGCAACACGGTGCACCTTCAGGCACACAGTTACAGTGTTACAACGTAACGCGCAATGTAGCCTATATAGATCAGTGGTAGTAGGGAAGTGACGACACAGACTCTGTTGATGAAGCCAACAGCCACTCGTAGCATCTTGACGTTGCTATGGTAACATGATTTAGGCATAATTTTCATTTTTTAGGCATAATTTTAAAAATGCAGTTTTAATTTCGTAAGTAGCAGATAGGCCTAAAGCCCTAACCAGACTGGCTGCTCGTGGCTGCACGCCGACGCACTATGGTGTAAAAAAGACTTCAATATTCGTCCTTAACGCAACACCAACCATACGATTGCTGCAATTTTGACCTTGTAGGCACGTAGTCACGCATAGCTTCCCACGAAATTTTCTTCTGCCTGGAGAGCCCTTAATGGAGAATTTGGTTCGACGGTAAGCCTCTATTCATTCATGCAACAATGCGACGACGAAGCTAAAATCCATTTGTTTTTATCGACGATTTTAATTTAGGATTTTAATTCAACGATCAAATGTTATTATTTGATTTAGTTACGTCGAAGAAGTCTATTAGCTATGAGGAAGTAACGATGTTTTAATTTGCCATGTTATTTAACTAACTTCTCACACTGAATCTAACGTTGTAAACAATGGTCGTCAATTTCTGGTACCGTTGCGAAGTTGAAAAAAGCGACGGACGGACGAGCAATAGTCTTCTCAGCCGGTACGGCTGTACAGAAGACTGAAATGGACTTAATCGGCTTCAGTCTTCTTCCAATAACAGCTTGATCGAACTCTTTCTTACAAATCTGCGAAACAGAACATTAAAATTCAGCTCCTACAATTTTTAAATTACGAAAAACTGATGTTCCGGTAACCACCGAAAACGCCGTAATGAAGACGCATCTTTCAACCATTTGTAAACACGTAAATGTTTTCTTTATATAAAGCACGTAGCTTAGTTTTTTGTAATTAAGAGAAGGGTGTTGTCAAATGCCCAACCCTTCTCACATAACCGAGTTGCTTTTTATCACAATATTTGAACTTGCGTTTCAAGATTCAAACTGCTTTTATCCTTCTATATCGTTTACATTTTAGCTTTGATGATAAGCGTTATTTAAGCCTATTCTCACTTCGAATTACGAAACTACAAATTTGGCATTTAAATTCACTGATACGTTTTAGTATAGTTTATTCCAGCATTGCTTTAATTATTGAATGGCCTTATTGTATTAATAAAGTCCGAATTTAACTTAGTCCATTTTGCACCAAAATACGGTTTCCACTTCAACTTCGTTTTTCATTACCGTATATAAAAGTCTTGCACCAGCAGCTAGTGGCTTTCACTTCAACCCTAATTATTTAATATACAGCTGAGCAACCCTACCACAGTCAATCCGCTCAATACTCCTTGTTTGAAATTTCAAATTCGTCTCCTCCAATCAGATCACTGGATTCTCATTGGTCAAGGCTCTAAACCAAGCAGGCACGGCCAGCACTCCTACGTTACCGCGCTGAGTACAGCTTGATCCAACCTGCTAGTATAAAATTCCAGCTCAGCTTTCAAACGAGAGCATAGATAGCTCACGACAAAAGCCACAAGTCACTATCCTCGACTGGAGGTCAAGAATGTACTTCAGCGGCACCATGTCACGCCGGGCATTGAAAGGTAGTAACTCAGTCCAGTTTAACTTTGAAAGTTTGAATCTTTAAACCACACTCTAAATTTTTATTAGTTTAAAGTTTAAATGGTTTTTGTATTTTAATGAGTACAAGGATTTCATAACTTTATCTTTCTGATCTCCATATTTATTTCAGGGTTTTAAGGGTCCCTTACTAATAATCCGGCCTTCAAGATTATTTTATTATTAAACCTTCTGTTAATTCTAATCTAATAACACTTGAGTTTACTTGCAGGAGGTTATTTTGAGGCTTTTGTTTTCACTATAACAGTCTTATGCTTTGGTCTTTGTGACCCCGTATGCAGTTGATATGGTGTAGGTTTGGCAGCGTCATGAAAACTGTCGTTTTTGGGATTGTACTTTAAATTCTTTTACTGTGCAAATATTCACGTCTAGTCAAAATTTGATTTAGCCGACTTGTCACGTTGTAATCAGGAACACTTACTTTTATTATGTTTTGATTTAAACACTTAAAACGTTTGTTTAAACTCATTTGATTACTATTCTTTCTGAAACGTAAAAACCGAGACTTTTCTTGTAAAGCTTCATCTTGCTGTAAATACCCATGTCAAATTATTTTTGGAGTTAAAAATAATACAGATGATTTGATTGTTTTGATGCTGCATTTCGCTAAAACGATAGTAGTGAGTTCACTCACAAAACAAGATCCAACGATGAAAGGACATAACAGTACCCAGCTGTACATTAAATCTAACTAATATCTCCCCATTCTTATTTACCAAGACCATGGGTGCTCGGTATGTCAATCCTGTCTGCCATTTTTGGGAATTGAGACAAGCTATTACATAGTCATCAATTTCTGAGAAGAGATTGGGCCAATAAAAATTGGTCAGCCAACGATCTTTAGATTTGGTTCGGCCTAGGTAACTTGCCCATGCATTTGAATGCAGTGTGTAAAACAAGCTCCCCTCATTTCTTAGGTAACGAGCGTCGTTGCTTAACCTCAGGCAGCTCATCCGCCTTATCTGGCCTTTGAAAAAGCATTTACTTACTAATGAAAAACTACTTGTTGTCATCTTGGCTCTCAGGAGAAAGCTGAGCTGACTGCCAGCGCAATAAAGTTGGGCATTCCAGTTGAAAATTAGCAAATTTTTCTCGATCAATGATGTGTAATTTAGCGAAGCTGTCTGAACTAGGAGCTGCAATAGCATTGCCTAGACTATCCGTACCTAAACGTGAAAACTTCTTTTTTTCTTGGGGCCTTGGTTTTGTCTTAGTCTTCTTCACTGGTAGTTTGGTCCCCTCCCTTACTAATTTCAACTACTTGCGAGATGGGAAGTTGTGGCGATATATTGCAAGAATCTTTCCCCTTTGTTTGGGATCTTGTTACCGCATGGTAGAAATGCAAAGATGTGGCCAAACCTTTTGGCTAACGGTACGTTTGGGATGGACACAAAAGCATTTTGAAATGAGGACCCACGTGATCAGTTATTATGGACTCAGTCACTAGTGGACCAAAAGGTGGACCACTGTAATTCTAGGAATGGCGTGAGACATTGTCTGCTCAGTGAGAGCGTTTTTACAGTGTATATTTCCCTGTAAACTGTTCTTGTAAAACCAGATCCCGAACAATGACGTCATCGGTAGATGCAGTGTCATGCAGGACAGCACATGGCTTCCCGTTTACACTCCAGTTAAGCGTGTGTTTCCGGAATACATGCTCTGGCGGTTGACTAATAAGAATATTGAACAAATTGAATCCAATTTTTTTTTCATGGAGATGTTTTTTGTAAAAATGAAGAGCTTTACGAAAATGTCCGGGACTTTTACAAAAATGACACTTACTACTACTACTTACTACTTACTACAAAAATGACACTTATTTTGGTATTGTAGGCCAAGCCTTATCGAAAATAGAACTGTCAACTGCTTTCGTAGCGGATTCGCTAATCTTTGCTTCTTGGTATTTCAAAATGGAAGCTTGGGGATGCATTTGACTGGGGTCCTTTTAGACTGCCACTAAATTTGGGACATTGCCTGCATGGCTGTGCGCCAGTTTGTAGTTTTGATTTTTCATTTATGTTGGAATTGGTTTCAAGGACGATTTGCCTATTACCACTGTCCCTCTCATCAGCCAGGACTGTTGCTCCCTCTAAAACACTGACATTAGGGCTCGTTTACGCAACGAGACCTTCTCGCTCGCCGAAAGCTATTTGCTAGGTAACCGTTATTTATTTACGATTAATTTCCTGTTTCTATTAAATGATTGCGGTTATATGCAACAAATTAAATTATTATAAATAACAACACGGATAAAGAAAAAAAGTGCAACAGTCATTTTAAACATTGCTACAACATTGTTGCCATTTCACGCTATTTCCAAAATTTGCTATTCTCGCTGAAAAAATAGCTTCTAGCAGTGATCAAACGATGGTAGAATAAATAGCTACTCGCAGCGAGAATTCAAAATCTAACATGGCGTCCATTTCTGAGTTATCGATTCGAAGACAACCCTTCGAATACCGGTATTCAGAAATCTGTTCGTCGTCTTGTACTGCAGTAAAAATTGTTTTCTTGTTGTCATAAATCGACGCTGTCATGTTGCAATCATCGTACGTCGTGTCGCGAGGCACGAGGAGAAAATTTGCGACCGCATTGTTGCCATGGTTACTACGTATAGACAACTCGAAAGCCGCATTTTCCGACAAAGGCGAGAAGCAGCCAGCAGATTTAGTATTGACCAAGTAAAAGCTAGTAAGCGAGAAAATTGTCCTTGCCTAAACGCGCCCTTATACCCTTATCAGGTAACCATTTCTTTAAACCAGCTGGGCATTAATTGCTCTGCTCCACCAGAATCAAGTTGCAAGTTTTATCAGGCTCTGCTGTAACTCCTATAACTAATGTAAGCCACTGAGTGAACAAATTTCGTAATTCGAAAGCGTAAACGTATGTTCAGAATCTTTTGCTGAAAGTCTAAACTCCATCTACAGGGTTTCTTTAGTTAATAGGAAATGTGCTAGCAATTAAGCTTTAACCATTTCATAATCATGAATTTCAGACTCATCAAGATACGAGTACACTTTGATGAGAATTTGACCTCCAAGGGGATGCAATCCAACCATCCGCTGATTACATGTAAACTTGTTTAGTGTTTCTGTCACGACAAGAAATAATCGAGTCTTGTCTTGTCTCGTCTCGAAAAAGGAAGACAAGACAAGATCAAGAAGTGATAGGCAGTTTCGAGATCAAGAACAAGAATGATCGTGTCAAGATCGAGACAAGAATAAGAATTAAGGTCAAGACTCGACTTTTCTCGATATATTTACACAACGTAGTGTTTCGTCACAAACCGTCATCCAATCGAATTAGATAGTCGATGTGAGGGCGATTCATGTTGGGATAAAATTAGACACGCTCGTCAACAATGGCGTCGCTCGACTGTAGGATACGACAGCAGTCAGTGAGCCATGTAGTCGGCAGATTTTTCGATATTTCGAATATGTTATTGTGAGAACTGTGCTCTGTATTGATGACTAGAGTGATCCAGTTTTCGATTTCAACATCATCGGAAGTCCAGCAGTGGTATATATGAGGCAAGGTAGGGAATTGTTTCGTTACTTTGCATGCATGACTATTAAGTTCCTGGCTGATCGGCCGCGTTACTGCCGTAAGAAGCGCATCGCCGCTTATGCTGCGAAGTATAGCCCTAATAAATACGAGCTGTCGGTCGTCAAAACCAAGTCAACAGGGAGTTGTTTTGATATTTTTTTTAGCTTACTGTGTGACTTGTAAGTGTGTTATACTGTACTTCTACCTGATCGACTTGCAGTAAGGATAGAGACGATTATATATTTAAATTGTTAATTTCTTAAACAAGCTGCTGAAACTCAAAACAAGTTTCTTGTGTGGCGTTTCATTACGCGTGCACAGACCACGTCAACAAACAAATATTTAGGCCTACAAAATATGTTTGCGTTGCATAACCCGTACGAAACCTTTCTACAGAAGATCAACTGTGCGTTGTCCATTCTTTATGTTCACGTATTTGAATGCGTTCACCTCCCGCTCTCCACCCCCAGAAAAGTAAGTAGCAAAAAACTATTTTAAACGTAAACAAAAGCAAAAAAAAATTTATAGTTGAACGCACAAGTTGAAGTAAAAAAAAACTTGACTGTGAAGGTGGTTTATTTTCAGACCACCAAGTGACTTGTGGAAAGTTCAATGTAGAAAATTTAATTATTAAAAAAATGCCTCGTATAAAATTGAGTCAAAAATTACTGAACTGACACAAAAATGCTTTATTTGCGTAATGAATGTTTATGCTTATTTTGCACCCTTCGATATAAAATGTTATTCAACAAGAAAAAAAAGCTGCACTGACACATCTAAAATAGCGAAAGCCTGTGATTTACTATTTATTTGTACAACAAATATTAGTTCAGTTTGTACTAATTTTATCATAGTAATACATAATAAATTTTTTATTGAGTAGGAATTATTAGTACTACTCAATTCCTTTACCGTTATAATATAAACATTGATATAAGTAAGAATGCCACTGTTTGTTTATTATAGTACGAAAAATTTTATAATATATTTAATGAAAATGCATTTAGGTATGCATACGAAATTAATTCGTGTACTCATGATAGCTAAAGAGCCGAAAACAGGAAAGCAAAAGGCGTAAGGCTGTTAGCGCCTGGTCGTCAATAGGTTAAACAAATAAACAGGGTCGTCCGAAAGTACAGTGTGGGTATCATTTAAACAGATCGACATTAATGATGATACATCAGGTGGCGGTGGGAGGAATGGGGGCAGGGGTGGAAGAGGTAGACTCAGTTTTACTAAGACACGTAGGACCTACATGACCTCTAAATAAGTGCACTTAAAGGTGCGGTAGTGCAATGAATCGATTATTAACTGCAAATTTAGAGAACTGAATGAATTTTACTGCATAAAAAAAGACGAGAAATATCAAGACTTTCAAGACAATACAAGACAAGATCGAGAAATGGGTCACCAAGATCGAGACAAGATCAAGATTGCAAGTCTAGGAGTCGAGACAAGACCAAGAATAGTTATTTCTCGTCCTGTCTTGTCTCGACAGAATCACTAAACTTGTTTCCGTAGTACGTTCAAAACTACGTAAAATGTAGAGATTTTGGATTATCCACTTACTTAACAATCAGACACCGTCCACTACATTACTAGCGTTTACTGTAGGTTAATGATTGGTGGCGTTAGCAGTACTTTTAGGAATGTTTTCTTCACTAGTTTTTTTCTCAATTCTAATTCATGTGCACATTCGGCTTTGGATTGCACGAATCATGCCTTTTCATTTTCGGTCTCTAAATCCTTCATTCTCTTTTCTTCGCCCTTTAAAGTTCGGATTTGCTTATTAGCTAGAATGCTCTCTCACCTTCCTGCGACACTACTTACGAGAGTGGCTAAATCAATTCATATAACTTGTGGCTAACAGGTGTGCCATGCAAAATAATAACACTTTCGCTTCGGACATTTGATTCCGTTAAAGACATACTGTCCTAGTGTTTGGTCAGTAGGCATAGTTTGTTGTATTTCGGTTATTTTTTTTGTTTTACTCGTTGGTTGCCGTCCTTTTTCCTTGCTCGGTGATTGCCACGATGCAACACGTTCCCCCCCCCCCCCCCCCACGTAAACTGGTAACCTTCACCTCCTGGTGCTATGGATTCAGCTAGGAGTGTATCAAATCTCCATGTAATCTTTCGTCGCAGGAAACTCCAGAACCACGAACATTGATGAACAGTGTATCTAGATAAAGAATAGTCAGGCGATCAGTGGCTTGTTGATTTTAAACAACCCCCTTCCCTCTGGGGTGGGTAGTGATCCTAGCTCCGCCCCTGAGTCACTACCCACTTCCTTCTCCTTCACCTAAAATTATTATTTTATTACGGAATGATTCGGCATCTACTACTTCCCTTTGGTGATGACGTGGGATCCCTGGACGTGTTCGGAGACATTCCACTAATAGCCAGTATATCTTGCGATGTGTTTTATCTCTCTTTCGATTTATATCTTCAGTAAATACAACTACTTTCCAAGAAGAGTACGGTGAGATGTTCTCCCATAACGCTTCAGGTATCACCTCACTCCACGCATTTATAGACACACGCTAGTGTGTCGCGCCAAGTTAGGCAACAGACATCACAACAAACATCACATCAATTCAATTGTCGAGGTTGTAAACCATTGTAGCGCGACGCCATTGCCCAACTATGCTTCAAGATATAAGACACTGACACAATGGAGTCGCGCTACAATGGTTTACAACCTCGACAATTGAATTGATGTGATGTTTGTTGCCTAACTTGGCGCGACACACTAGCGTGTGTCTAGATCTTGAAGCATAGTTGGGCACATTTCAGGTACTTGGGGAAAAATAATAATGCGGTACAAAAGCTTAAATTGTATTGAAATCGTTAGCAAAGAGCCACCTCACAAAAATTAACTCGTGTAGGGATGCCAGCTAAGCTGTTTTCAATGCAAAATCTGACCCTCAATAACGTTGTAAATGTGTTACTAGTTACTAGCTAGCTAGCTACTCCGCTCATCCCCATGTTATTTTCCATAGGGTGATTATTCATTGATACCGAGATAACGGGAAGGCTTCCAGCTATGAAATTGGGCGAATGAGTGCAGTACAATACGAACTGTGTACCTTTTTATGGTCTGGAGCTTGGGGGCGTAACGGGAATGGCATGGGAGGGAGCGTAAGTACGAAAATATTGTTATAACCATTGTTAGTATTGTCGGCATCGTCTCTCATTGGACGGCCAAAGTTCGGACAATGAGAACGTGTATGCTGACGTGCGTGCCTAGACACACACTAGTGTCACGATAAATCTAAACAACGTTGCAAAGAAATTGTATTCACGTCCAATTTAAGAAAAATAAACCAACTGTAATAACAAAGTCAAAAACTGGTAAAGAGGCCACCAAGTTGAGAATGGTTTGGCCCTTCAAAAGAGTGATATCAACACACCAAAACTAACTACATAAAACAAATTACAACAAAATTAAAACCAAACCAAAAACCTATAAAGAGGTGACTAAGTTGAGAATGGCTCGGCCTATTGACAAGTAGGCAAATAGCAAATTGTATTGTAGCAAATTGTAGTAACAAATTGTTGAAAACCAATTTCTTGTTGAAGTGGCACTTTATTACACATCTGCATGGTATTGGAGTTGAGTAACTACACAATTAAAAAAAAAAAGGAGTGATATCATATCAAAAGCCAAAACTGGTAAAAGGGGCCGAAAGTTCCGAATTTTTCGGCCCTTCAGAGGAGTGACATCAACACACCAAAACATTCGCCAAGTTAATCGCACCGCTTAATAGTTCGAAGGTTAAATGAAAACTATTAAGCGGTGCGATTAACTTGGCGAATGTTTTGGTGTGTTGATGTCACTCCGTTGAAGGGCCGAAAAATTCGGAACTTGGCGGCCCCTTTTACCAGTTTTGGTTTTTGATATGATAATATTATACTCGAAATGAGGTGACAACTGAAGCATTATCGAAGATGTAGGCCTGCATCACCGTGTTCTTCTTAAAAACAAGTTATAATTACTGAAAACAAATCGACTTAGAGATAAAGACAACGCAAGTTTTTATGCTGATTATTAGTTGAATTTCTCCTACTCTCCCAGTGGTCCTAAACCCTCACCGAAGGAACACAGCACTACCCAATCCTTCCGCCCAAAAATTAGTGGGGGAGACATAAAATTTTTCGTCCCCATCTTTTTCACCCTATTTTTGGAGACCTGCAACATTTTGCCTGATGGGGGAGGGAGGGGAGGAGAAGCCGGCATAAAATTTTTCGTCCCCATCTTTTTCACCCTATTTTTGTAGACCTGCAACATTTTGCCTGACGGGTGGGAAAGGGGAGGAGAAGCTGGCCTAAAATTTTTCGTCCCCATCCTTTTCACTTTATTTTTGGAGACCTGCAACATTATGCCCGATTTCACTGAAACCGTCTTTCACACACTTGCAATTTTGCCCCACACTTTTACAACCCATTTTTTTTTTAAGTCTGCTATTTGTTGCCCATTTTATCACAACCATTTGTCACATATAAGCAATTTCTCCCGTAGTTTTCAACGTATTTTTGCAAATGCTTTTTTTGCCATAGTTTTATTGCAATATTTTTTATTCAGACCTGCCATGTTTCGTTCCACTTTTTTTACTACACTTTAGAACACTTTCAGTTTTTTGCCACTGGTTTTCGTCACCCGATTTTTGCAGAACTATAATTTTTTTGTACCCATACTTAACGTCACCATAAATGTACAAGTATTAATGATGGAACCAGCCTTTTCTGCCCCACCTTTTTCATAATTTTTCATCTGTAACGTTTCGCTTCATCTCAGTTACTAACTTCTTTGTTCTTAAATTACCAAAAGAAGTTAGAAAAGTAGGTGCTAGAAAATTGTTCAAACTTTTGCCTGTACCAGGACGTATTTAAGAAACTGTTTTTCAATTTTACTGAAACCGTTTTTTGTTGTTTGTGAGAGTTCCTTCTACTCGTCCGTGTAAACGTGAAGCGTTCGGACGAGTGTAAGGGTCCACATGACGTACCTACAATTGCTATTATACAGTTAAATAATAAGAAAGTTTGTTCGGTTAAGTACAACTAGAACACTAAGGGAAACCAGTCAAAGACACATTCAAACGGTTTGAACTTCTCCCTGTTGTGAGTCAAGTTGCAATAGTTTGATGTTACTCAAGTTGTGTAATATTTTGTTGTTACTCCGCGAGCTTTGATTCAATCACAAGAAATCTTGGAACAAACTTAGGTGTACTGCAAACGGAACAAACATTACGGTACTTCTTTCATGACATCGGAAATTAACCACCAATGCTGGCCGTGCGTATGTAAGAATAGCTATAAATCAAGTCTGCAAACACAACACAGTAATATAAACCAGCCTTGTGCACATTCTCAACTGTCACTGTCGGCACATTCAAAGTATGGTTCCAAGTGGCTGTCAAACCAAATTTATTTATTTATCTTTTTGTAAGTCACCCTTGGACCAATAACCATGCAAAGCCCATTCGTTTTGCTGGAAATAAAAGTATTTGTAGAAACAATACACCTACGCCGTGGCTTAACAACCCCTCAATCTACAGAAGCACATTCATCTAGGGATGTGATCCGGATGTGAACCGGTGATTACGATGCATTCAACTGATATTCCAAACATACAATAATATAACATAAATAATATTTACATAAACTTAAATATTTCATTATTTAAAAAAAAATAGATGACACTTAAGTTACTAAATTTTAATTCAGATCTACCATCCATATGGGAATTGTCGTAAATACACACTACACAAAATATTAAACGGACTGCTTGATAAACATGATAATTGCATTGGATAGCAAAACAAAGTCTTGCCAACACGAAGTAATAACATCTATATACTATACTGGCTGCCGAACAAAAACTGGTGTTGTCTAGTTGAGTTGGTTTGCTATTGTTTAACTAGGACACAATTAGAAAGGCAGAAGACGAAAAGCCAGAAGACCCATCGGACAAGTGTCCTCAAACACAAGAGCGACATTCAAGGTAATAATTCCACCAGAACCGTTGTTAGGCACCAAATTGGGAGGCTATGAAGTAGTTTTTATTTAATCTAACCAGTGCATTCAAAGGCATATCAAAACTATTACAAATTACCAGTGACCATACCTGTATTATAAACTTACATCGTTCGTACTCAAATCTTACATAATGGAAGAAGAAGATGGTTTTGAAGTAACGCAGACCACGAAGAATAAACCATTTGCTTTACGCATCGGGTGCATCAGACAAATTAAAATGGTAGATTTCTTTAGCTTTGCTGCAAGGAGAATACACACAAGTGGAAAGGTCGTATGAAAACTAAGGGTGGTGTCATTTGAAGTGAATCGTAGTAGATTTTTAGACCTTTTTATTGAACACATTTTGTAGGTCAACAGCCTACAGTTGTAAGTGCACACACACGGAATTTCATTCTTCATACACTCCAGCAGCGCATTTCCAGCAGTTCTAATTGAGGCACCTTTAGGATGTTTATTATTCACACAAAGCATGATCCTCCGCAATTTCGATTGCATGCTGCCAGATGTACAATTGCCAAATGTGCATGCAAGAAGATTCCCCTTGGAAAAACAATAAGTTTTGAGAGTAGCAGACTTGTCGCAAAGGCTATGATTAAAAGCAACGTTTGTGCAAGTAGGGGAGGCCAATTATGGGTGGATGCAAAAACTGCGTTTTTACTTCCAGTCGCAAACAGTTGTGCTCGGTGAAGTAATCGGTCTTCACCTTTGTGACCCAGTTCGTAAATATACGTTCAGCTACTCCCATAGAAAATTTTCGACAATGTAAGGATCTTGGTTGAAAACTTAGCTTCCTAAGGGGTCACTGTTTGTGTGAAGGGAAATGACAGGTGAACAAGCTGGCTAAGAAGGTGTGGGAATCTGGTGACGAAATATTTCCTCTCCTCAAGAGGAAGAAGGACTCTTCTATGTGTATTAGATCGGATTAGTTTCAAGGCATTCTTCCTTCAGCCAACTTTGTAAATTATGGTTAAAGGACTGCATGCCTGGCTTGGCTTTCTGCAAGTTCTAATGGTTTCATGCGCCCATGCGGTGTCGGCGAGTAAAATACCCATCATATCTTATGTCACTTTAAGTTGGAAGACTAAAGCACGCACAAAGTCAGTGTAAGTAGTAATCAGAATGGGTCGTGTTTGGCTTTATTGAATGAACTGGAGAGAGTTAGTGATTTTATTGCTTTTGTGAGGAATTGCACTGACTATGACCAGAGCTAGTTAGGAAATGGCACAGTTTGGAAAGTATCTTTTCGTATCTGAATGGAACTTGTATTTTGGTTTGTGGAATATTAAAAATCTCTGCAGTGCACTGCTATGTGCCACAGTTCCATCATGCACTGGCATTGTGACTGTCTTTAGACCAGCGCTGTGGTTCGTATAGTGGAATTAGAAGGGATAGTTTATTTAATGTTCTTTGTGGGTAAGTGATGAGGTAGATCGTATCTGGGGACAGGATTTGTGGGGGTGTACACTGGATATTTACTCAAGCTATTCAAGTTTTAGTTCAGCTTCTGGGAATTGTGAAGATGGTTGTAATTCTGCTCCGGTGGGGGAGGAACGGTGCTGATGCCTGTGTAGTTTCGGGAATGATATGTTCACATTTTCGCTTGTCACAGCCTTCATGTTGGTTTGATACTTGCTAAAAATTACAAGCAGGAAAAGAGAAGGGTTTCTTTACTGTGCCATCGATACCTGATATACTTTTCCTCGGTGAGTCTTTCTGGCAGCAGCCCAGTTAATAAGCAGGCGGCTGAACACGGAGTTCCAACTTCTGATTAATTGGTTGCTCTATATACATTAAGTTGACCTGGAATGCCGCCTTCGTTCTCTTTCTTTATATATTCTAACAACTTCGACCTCTTGTGAATTATAGGAACTTTTCAGCTTTGCCCCAAAGATCCTTTGGTGGGAGTCTGATAGGTCCGTCGAGTTGCAAACGAGAAACATCGGAGGAAGGTTCTTACTTCAGTTTGCAAAGGAAGTATCCGTACGACGTTCCCTTAGGCACCCGTTCTTTGGCCACTAATCATCGACTAGAGGTGGGCGAAGACAAGAGCTCTGGAATTCATTTTTTTTAAACTCAAAGGTTTCGTAACTTCAATTTGAAGTCTTGTCCTTTTTCCTAACATCAGTTATTTCTGGCGAGGTGTCGTTTCCTTAGCACGACACTTTTCTTTGTTCCTGCTGGTCAAATTTCCAGTTTTCACAGGTCTGGAATACAGAGGTTTTAGTCCATGTTAAAGCAGACGCTTTGAGAGCACACAAGAGGCAAGGATAAAGACGAAGGTATAGGCTAAAGTAAAAACTAAGGAATTATAAAACGAGTAGGACGCTACAAGTTCTTGGTAGTAAATATTCATCCACTTTACGCACAGACAAAGCTTGCTGCTTCAGGAACATTAGGTTACCAAGATTTAGTTTTAAATATTTAGTTGACATTTGTTTTCCTGACTTTGCATACCCCTTCTTCTCACTTGAATACAAAGTTTCGGCCTTCTGTCCATGCAACGTGAATGACCAAATGATGTGAGAGCTGAGATGGGACAGGAAACTAATTAAGAGAAGATTTGCTTTTCGTCTAAATGTTGGAAACAAAGTTGATTTTGATAATTTTGATGAAACATCGTTGCGTCATTATAGCTAATACGCTTTCTCGACGTAACTCAATGAATTAATAACATTTGATCGTCGCATTTAGCCACTGCAGGAAGACACACAACCGTACAAAAAAACCGATGGATTTTAATAACGACACATATTAGCTTCATTGCGATGGCAACGTGAAGTCTCAACACCAAGTTTTATGAATAAAAAGGCCTACTCTCGAACCGAATCCTCTATTAGCTGCTACTTACGAAGTTGAACCGGCACGAAAAAATTAGGCCTAAATGCTGACAATTACGCCTAAACTCTAAAACTAGACCTAAAAGCTAACATATTTTTAACCAGCAATTGTGATGTAATGTTTCCACCTTAACATTTTTGAAAGTGGGAGAAGTGTTAGAAGACCGGTTGTGACTAGGTAGTCGCTGCATTTTTGTGCTGTGTTAATTCTTTTTTTGCAGCTTGGACAATTTTCTGCACACCAGGGAAAAACAAATTCGAGGGAAACTGCCATATGGTGACGTTTGGCGGTCTTGGACTATCTTCTTCTTCTTCTTTTGTTGCTATAGTCTGTTCCACATTATGTCTGCAGGAAACTGACTGAATGACTTCACGTTTTCTTGCACTGTAAGTGCAAAACGTGTTGATATCACACTTGTAGACTCTCCACAGTTACTGTTAGAGTCTACGAGTGCGATATTTACATGTTTTTGCAGTTGTTAATGGAAGAAAACGTGGCATCATGGAGTCAGTTTTCTGAAAACATAATGTGGAACAGACTATACATACGGTAAACAAGCAATCATTGTCCGAAGTAACACAGCACATATCACTAGGGTTGGTCTCTAGACTGTAATCAGCAAACAGGTTGTTTTTTCTTAGTGGAATAAGCAAAGTAAGTACGTCTTCTGGGTGTTGCATAGCTTACACTTATCGGTAGAAACAACTTATCCGTGTAAAAATTAATCGAAGGATTATAAAAATTCTGATAACATTGTCAGTAAAAAGATAAAGCCCTGCTATAAATCTCAAAAACATTATTTCATTGCTTTAACAATCATTCAGGAAGCAAACACATTCAGCGTTCAGTGATCCTGATAAAAAAAAAAATGAAGGTCTGATTGCTCATGGCCTGTATTTATAATTGCTGGGACCCGAGATCGTGGGGTTTCTTGGTTGGTCAAAAAAGGATTTTCAGCTTTGAGCAGGATTTATCACCCTTTGCAGATAATACTCTAATAATCGAATGCTATTATGATAAGCAGGCAGGATTTTTCTAGGTATTTGTTGACACTGCATAAGGTAACAAGGTCTAGCTGCTTGTTTAAAAATTTTACTAATGTTTGTTGCATCAGTGTTAATCCCTAACAAAATTATCCTAAATAATTGCTATCTATTTATTAAGGAACCAGTGTTCAAAGTTGTTTATTGAGTGGGCAGATTCAAACGATCTTCACTCTTGTTCATGGCAGGAAAGGTTTCTGGATTTCCCCAAAAAAAACCAATGAAAGGACCTAGACAACTAAAAACATGACTGGTCATTTCACACCATTAAAGAAAGTAAGCTAGAAGCTTACAGCACCTGAAACACAAAAATGGTTCTTTTTATTTTTTCATCTTTACCTCCAACACTTAGCAGTTTACCAGGTTTACTAGCTTAACCTCCTTCCATACAACCTTTTTGACATTGTTGTCATGACGTAGCTTGTCTCTGATTGGTCCTCTCTCCTGACTGATCCAGCCATTTCAGGAGAGTCCACCCACAGGGCGTAGTGAAGTTTGTATTGAGAATTAAATAGCACTTGTGAACGTAACAAAGATTTATAAGCCTACTAGATGTAAGCCCGTGCTACGCACGGGTGTTGTACTGATGGCGTGATGTTTCCATCACGGGGTTGGTTTGGTGCAGTTCTTTATATGTAAGTGGCAGTAAAGTGATTGATTGCGTTCAGAGCCATAATTAAGGGGGATGCGAAGGGTGCAAAGCATCCAGGCCCAGAAGGCAAGGGGGCCCAAAATTCAAAGCAGGTGGCCGGAAGTTTTTACATAAAACTTGTGTCCTAAGTGTTGTGGGTGTGCCTCCATTATTGAGGCACTCCCTTTAGTTGTACTTGCTGGCCACCACAGCAACTTCCTGTAACCTGATGTGTGGCCTGTATGTTTAATAAAGGCTGTAAAGGTCAGTGTTGGCAGGAAGCCAATGCTCACTATTATGCCATTCAACCCCCTGTTATCATTGGACCCACACTCACTGGGAGGGGGTTCATACCCCCGCATTGGTAGTTAGCTAGGAGCTTGATAACTTAGGCTAACATAGCAAAAACCAATACAAAATAGGCCACAATCATGAACCCAAAATTCTTTAGTTTTGGGGGCTCTACATTTTACTCTTGCACCCCTTCCTTTGAAAAATGCTAGCTGCAGCACTGATTGTGTTGGCGTTGCCATGTGTTGCGATTTATTGACTTTTGACTTGAGTGTTGCTAGCACTGCTGCTGTTGTTTTCCAGTACAGTACAAATGAAGTGGCTAGCACAAACGAAGTGGTCATACGTTTTCTAGCAGGGAAGCATAAAATTTGCTCCCACCCAGAGAAAATATTTATTTACGTCAACATTTTCAATTACCAAGCACAACTGGAGGGGGAGTGGGAGAGTAGTAAGGAGACAGGTACAGCCGAAAAGGAAAATGAATGAATGGTCTTTTTTTTTTGGGGGGGGGGGAAGGGCTGCGGCGGATGGAGAACCATTTTCTGATGCTGGGTTGCGGGATTGGGAAAATGCGGAGGAATATGATGATGTCACAGACCCCAGACATCGGTATATTCTTCGTTAGCGGTATATTGGGAGCTACTAATTTGTAACGTCACACGCCAAACGGGGTATAAGTAAATAAAAAAGAACTGATTGGCTATACAAATCTGGCCGTCGGACTGATTTACTGCCAAACGGGAAAAAGGGCAAAAAGAAATAATAAAAAGTCATCAGTCGTCTCCCTTAGTAACGTGGGGCCGAGGTGGGGGCAAAATGGAAATAAACACCTTTGTTTCTATTAAGCCTTAAAGAACAAAAATACCTATGTTAAGCCATGGGAACAGCTACATTTTGAAAAATAAATAAAAGGAAAACCCGTGTGTTGATGATTAAAGCATCTTTTGGCTTCGCATCGCTTGCACTTGCACTATGCAACCAACGCGTGAGTATACTGAGTAGTGAGTGATGTGATTACGAATTAAAAACTTTATTCAACATTACAAAGTCATACAGAACATAACCATGACCATAACGCTATGCAGTTAGGCTACCACGTTGATCACTTTAGTCACTGAAATAGCCAAGCATTTTTTTTCTAAAACACCGAGCAGTTTCGTACTCAAAATCCCGATTGCTTTTTTTAAAACTTAAAAATTAGATGCTGTCTTTTGTTTACAACACAACTGCTAACAAATCCATACAGCTTGATCTGACTTTTCGTAAATAATAACTGTAGGCGTCGAACGATAGCTGCCGTAGATGCTGAGACAACGGTTCGTGCTACATTCACGCCAAGTATAGCCCATTACATCCCGGTAGTGCATGTTGCTTCGTTCGCTTGCGTTTACTATCAAGAGATGGCGCCACGACTGTTGATCCGGGTGTTTACTTGCGGCCGTCCGTCGTGTGGCCGTCTCGTTGCGTCCATCTGACGCGACAACTCGATTTTATTAATAAAGATGTATGCTTTTAGACTTTTAGACATTTAAATCGTTGTTTTTGTTTGGTTCGTTCTTATTGGACAAGCCACACAATTCATGTGTGGTTCTCTGGTTTGTTCGATTTGTCCGTGGGTTTCATTTCGAGTTTTTATGGCTTATGTTCATGCTGTGGTATTGTCTTCTTCCTCCATTCAAGGGGTCTGCACTAAGATTTCTGCTGTCCAGGCTTTATGAATTATGCGCCCTTTTTGTTTCCAGTTTTATAAATAGACATTAATCGCTTAAATAATATTATAAAGGTAAATTGGAAATAAGACATCAGCAAAAACCATACACTAGAAATAACGTAGTACAGCAAGCCACCTTTATGCACTTACGTTTCATTCAAGTGATGTGACCCATATTCAAATCTGCGAACCAGTCTGCCACTAGATCACTACCATACTACCTTTATCGATGCGGGCTTCTCCACTAGCAAGAAATGTGGCTTACTATACTACGTTATTTCTAGTGTATAATCTTTGCTGGTGGCTTATTTTCAATTTACCTTTAATTTGCTTTTCAATTTTGTTTGTGAACTAGCTGCTGTTTTTCCTCTAAAATGGTGTCTCTGTGATTCAAAATGACTGGTCTGGTTTATGTTATGATGCTGTTTTGTTACCATGATACTGTGGGTGAAGTCCGTTAAATATCTTGTCTCCCCTTCCTGATCTATTGTTGAACCCCGTCTTTTGTTGTTGCAGAAAGCAATATGAAAATAATGGACTGGGCTTTCAGCTGAAATTTATTTGTGATTAGCATAATAGTCACGCCTTTGTTATGCATTCTAACTGTTCTAGACACTGTTTTTTCCTGCTGTGCTAGTTCCTTTTCCAACTGCCATTCCTGTACCTGTTCAGCCAGTTGCTCCTGTGTTTGATCCACAAGCCGGTTTTCTTCTTGGCTTTTCACTTATTCTTTCCTCAACCACATGTTGGCCCTACTTGAGCCACATACTTGTCCTCTCTTGTATTGCATACCGGTCTCTCCTGGACCAAACACCAGTTCTCTCCTGGGTTAATCGTTAGTCCTCTCCTGGGCCACAAACTTGCCCTTTCCAGGACTAGATGCTAGTTTCTCCTGGGCGAAATGCTGAACCTCTAGTCTTCTCCTGGGCCACATATTGGTCCTCTCTGGCCACACACCTGTTCTCTTCTGGGCTCCACACTTGTCTTTTCCTGATCTGTATGCCAGCACTCTCATGAGCAAAATGTTGGTCCACGTGCCGATTCTCTTCTGGGCCACACGTTGGCCTCTCCTGGGCAACTTGCCGGTGCTCATCTGAGCCACATGCTGGTTGTCTTCTGGCTCACACACTTGCCTTTTCCTGAGCCACATGCTGGTTGTCTTCTGGCTCACACACTTGCTCTTTCCTGAGCCACATGCTGGTTGTCTTCTGGCTCACACACTTGCTCTTTCCTGAGCCACATGCTGGTTGTCTTCTGGCTCACACACTTGCCCTTTCCTGAGCCACATGCTGGTTGTCTTCTGGCTCACACATTGCCCTTTCCTGAGCCACCTGCTGGTTGTCTTCTGGCTCACACACTTGCCCTTTCCTGAGCCACATGCCGGTTGTCTTCTGGCTCACACACTTGCCCTTTCCTGAACCACACACCAGTCTTTCCTAGGCAAAATGCTGGTCCTCTTGTTCTTTCTTGGGAAACACATTTGTTCTCTCTTGAGCCACACACTGGTTTCCTTCTGGTTGTCACACCTTCCCTCGGCCACAGGCCGGTTATTTCCTGGATGACAAGCTGGTCCGCTCCTGGGTTGCTGGTTCTCTTCCTGAGCCACATACTGGGCCTCTCCCACGCAAAACGCTGGTCCTCTACTGGGCCACGTACTGGTCCTCACCTGGGTTGCATGTCAGTCCACACCTGGTCCACATGCCGTTTCTCTTCTGGGTATCACTCTTGCCCTTTTGTCGGCCAGATAGTTGGTCTCTCCTGGGCTAAATGGTGGTCTGCTGGACTTCTCCTGGACCACACGCGGGGTCTCTCCTGGGCTGAATGCTGGTTTTCTTCTAGGCCTTAGACTTTTCCTTTCTGGGCCACATGCCAGTCCTCTCGTGAACCACACACCAGTTCTCTCCTGGGCAACTTGTTGCTTCTCTCCTGTGCCACACATTAGCCCTCTTCTGGGCCACACACCAGATCTCACCTGGGCTACACACCGGTCCTCTCCTAGGGTAAAATGTCGTCCTCTACAGGGGTCATACCAATCTTCTCCAGGAAGATACTCCAGTCATCACCTGGGCCACAAGTCAGTCCTCTCCTTGGCTGCACGCCGGTCCTTTCCTGGATGACACTCTGATCTTCTATTGGACGACATTGGTTTTTTAATAAGCAACATGCCAGTCCTCTACTAAGACACATGCCGTTTCTTTCTTTGGAAGCATGTCAGTCAGCTACTTGGCTGCATGCTGGTTCTCTCCAACCCCCTACCACCCCATATCCTTTTCTGGGTTGTCTGTTAGTTCACTCCTAGACGTTCTGCCTCTTTGTTTTGGTCTACGGTCTCCGTGTTCTTGTGTACAGTGAATGTCACTGATCAGGGAAAATAGTTAATGCTTCTTCAATCTAGCCGGCTGTTCGACGAACGTGACACCTCTGTTAGAATCCAGGGGTATTCTACTGCAGCTTTTAAGCTCTCAGTCCACTGATGATCACATGCAGGTTGTCACGTTTCATTTTCAGTGGACTGTATCTTCTTGCTTACTTTGCTATTGCAGCGTCCCTCCCTCTTCTTCCGGAAGACGAGTGGTAGGGATGCTGTCACAGAGAAGTCATCACGATGGCAATACTCCAGAGTTTCTACCAGCAGGCATCAACAGGGTTCATGTTCCAAGGGCTCCAGATTTCCATGAAATGCAGAGATGCTAATTCTGTATAGTTATTGTCATAGCAGGAGGCATTTTGATCTGCTAACTGCTGGAGGTAAGGGTGGTCCACCACAACAAACAGTTAGCAGATTAAATGCATTCTTTTCCTTTCAAATGTTTTTTTTCTGAGACTGTGTGTAAGCAAAGAGCACGTCCTTCATGCTGGCTAGCTGGCTAAATTGCGTGGTGGTCTCATGAATTCAGAAAAAAATTTTATTACCACTTTCAATTCGCTGATGTGGCTGATTGGATAGTGTGCTTGAAGATACACATCGGCTCCTTGGTAAGTTTTTGATGTACCGTCCTCGCATGTTCAATTGAACTACTTGAAGAATGGAGAATTCTCTACTCCATTGGTGTGGCACCTTTCTAGTTTTGGTACTTGGTGTTCTGCATGTTGTGACTGAATATCTGCAAATCATGGCGATTCAGTTGACTTAAGACTCTCTGAGGAGCTCTTTTTAGTTGTGGCTTCAGAGCTTCAGAAGGAGAAACTGAGGAGTTATTTTTGGTGGTCCCAGCCTCGACCAAAGGTTACCGATAGTTAATATTTTACTTTTCATCAGTCCTTTCAGAATGGCGAAAGAGATCAGAAGTCTTGCTTGCCGGATAATTCTTCTGGTAATGGGTCTCCTTGTTCCTGGCATTTTTGTGCTCTGAAACACTGATTGCTTGGGGTATTCTACCTACCAAAGGTCCCATTCCCCCCAATGGTCACTACAATGTGTGTTGAGGTTGGTCTTGTCCTCTTACCAAGACTCTCTACTACTTTAATGACGTTGGGGAAGTTGCAACATCACTTGGATACCTGGAACGACTTCATGGAGTATTCCGTCTGGTCACACCCTTCCTTTGGGTGGAGGTGGGAGTTGTTTGCCACTCAGAACACAGATATATTTTCACAGACCTCTAGAATATTGGGGCCATGCTGATCTTCAATATCGAGGTGATGATCTATTTTCTCATCAGTCACATTTTCATATGGAAAATTGTGAGTTTCTCCGAGAGCTCGAGATACCTGTACTGTGTTCCTGGTATCCATTGATTGGAGAGATGCCTGCGTCCACATCCCCTGCACCCCAGTAGATACTGCACATGGCCAAGGCACTAGGTGTAGTTACTAGGATAATGCACTATTCTTAGCGCATCTTCGCACCTCATTGTTGCGTATACTACGGGGTCGATGACAAGCGGTTATGGACATCAAGTTCCAGGACTCTTTACTAGTTGTACAGTCTTGGCACATGAGTCGAAGTCCTGTATCTCGTCAGGTGCCATCTTGCCATTTCATGTTTCTCGTGGATGATCTTATGCAGGGACAGTTTTCTGGTTGGTCCTGTTTTATGGTTGGTCCTTCTCCAAACTAAATGCTACATCTCACTGCTAAGCTTTTTACTCTCCTGCACCTAGGCTTTCTAGCAACGTGAAGACTGTGCTGCTTTACTGGGCTTCCGGACTCCATCCCAACTATGGTGCTAGTGGGGGAGCAGGATAGATGGTGTGCAGTCTTCCTCGTTCAGATCTCCTTTGATGCACCCTGCAGCATGTCTTGAACATGGGTGTCCCACTGGGGCACCTCAATGAGTATTCCTCTATTTTATTCCTTGGTTAGGTGTTGGTGCACTTGTCAGATGCCTGTTTCTCTTGTTGGCCTGACGATACAATGGCTGGTGTCTCTAGTGCCAGCAAGTCGAGCTGGGTGATGAATGCACTGTCTCTGGTTGAAAGTGGAAGAATGCATATCTGGTGCCTCCATTTTTGTTTCACCCAAACCGCATCTGGCATAGTGAGTTGTTTCCACTGGCCAACTGGCTCATGGTTTCTCAGGTTTGTCTCGGGTGATTCCCTTGTATCATGCATGGGGTTCTGGGTTTCCGAAGACAGCAACAGGGCACGACGCTGCATGGCATATTTTCTTTGTGTATCTTCGTGTCTGGGCTTTCTTCCCTGGCAGGTGCAGGAGCAGAGAAGTTTGGCATAGCTTGTATCTGGACTGTTGCTGGCGTCTCAGATCACACCACTGGGGCCCACAACAGCAAGAGGCGATAGTGGTTTGGGTCGTATTGGTCCACCCATATTGATCTCTGTGTATGTTCTTTGGGAAGAATATTCACTAAATAACCTCATTATGTTCTTGGGTTGTTCTGAGGTACAAGACCTGCTATCATGTGGGAGCCGACATTATTGAACTATATAGCTTATCCCTGCGTGATATGCCAGGATAAGTGGAAAGTGGTCTATGGGCCCAATTAGGACATGTTCCTCTTGGCATTTACCACATGCACACTAACCATGATTTTAAGCAATCCTGACAAAGTGGGTGTTTCGAAATGTTATCCACAGCTAAAAGATTTGCCTACGTCTCTTTGAAGCTGTACTTCTCATACTTTCGGTTGCATCCATCTTCTATACTTTTAAAGTATGCTAAAGACTTTGAGGTAGGCATGTTCAAATAAAAACACCAATTTTAATACATAGTAATAATTGGTTGCTATTTTGATGATACACTTACCTTGAATAACTTCAAAATGACCATCCTTCCACGCTTGTCAGCCTCCTTGAGACAGAGGTGTTTAATAAGACTGATTCGCACCCATTACTAGAGAGGACTGATCAGAAAAAGGCTATGGCAGGACAACAAGGTCAAGACATTTGTACAGCTGGCAGTTAAGCAAGTAAACTAGATATAAAAAAAACTAAGGTATTTGAGGTAGCTGCTATCAGAACGAAAACCAATTGTTACTGATGGGAGTAAATTGGTGTTTTAATTACAACCAGATATCAAGGCAGCAATAATAAAAAAAATACAGAAATATGAAAAACATGTAATTTGTCATTCCCCAGTCTGCCTTGCGCACCCAATTACATTTTTCGGCATTATTGTCTGCTAATACAAAATACCCGGGCTAAGAGTTTTAAATCCTCCTCTTCCACCCATCCAACGTCCCAGTGATATCTGATCTGGGAAGTCCGAGCGCTGCGCATGTGTGGAATGATCTTAATCTTCTTGTCAGGCATACAGTTAAGTAACAACATTGTTGGGGAGGCCAGGTAGAACATGAACAAGGTTTTTCACGAATAAATACGGACTTACCATTCAGGCTGGAGTGGGAAATCGTGTTTTTATTTCACAATAACTCCCAAATTAAATTTATACAATGCAGATATTTGACAAACTAGATGGTGGGCATTTGCCATCATTTGTTCTGGGTTAGCTGGTGGGTTCCATGACAGTACCTTGAATCTTACGAGCGAGTAATGGGGGCGAGCGAAAACAGGGCAGCATGTTGGGGATACTTCTTGATTTAGTAGGAAGCAATGGTGGTCTCACTCTTCCACGACACAGCTAGGAGGATTTCATCCACTGGCACCAGGTCATAACTACCTCAGGAAGTGGATAGGGCACAGATTTCATGGGCAGTCTTTCTAACGTTGTCCAAAGTTCCAGTCCCAAAGGTCCAGATGAAATGGTAAAATTTGCCAGCACCCATGAAGGCCGGCTAAAATTTGTTTCTTTTGCTAAATCTGTTAATTTTACTGTACCTGTTAATTTTTGCATTTGTGCTTTCTTATCTTGAGATTCAAAACTGCGTCGATCCGCCCAGCTCCGCAACCCAACTGCTAGCTCGAAAGCAGTCGCATCTATTGTTGTCTCTCGATTTGTCAGAAGGTGACTCAAGAGGGGCGGTAGGGAGGGTTTGTACAGTAATTTCCTTTAGCAAAAGAAATAAATTTTAGCCAGCCTTCATGGGGGCCGGAAAACTTTACTTTCTTTTGCTCGGAAAATACTATACTTGTTAATTTTTGCATTAACAGTAGACCTTGTCCGAATCGGTGATGGGCAAGTTCTGAACGAGTTCCCTAGGGTTGCGACCCGGGATCCCCAGTTGGAATCAAGATTCCCCCAATGTAGAAGGAAAAATCGTGTGGCTGAGGAGCAGGTTACATTCACCTTAAACGCTAAGAGAGTGACGAAGTTTACCTGAAATGTTCATCTGGTGGTTATCTTCGTCCGGTTCAGTTCTTCACTGGTTATGTGGTGGCTGTTTTCAGTTAGTGTGAGAAGGCAGTTGCAGATCGTTTTGGGAGAGTTGTGGACCAGAAAGTTCTTGGGAAGGCAGAGTTCTCTGGAAGGGTTGATGGAGTCATTTAGCGGAAATTGATTCCAAGTTTACATCAGATCTAGGTTCTGGAATTATTGTGCAGTTTTTCCAAAGGTTTTTTTTTTATATTTATTACTCCCTTTTTTGTTTGTTTGTTTTTAGAAGGCTTGCAATTCGGATGACAAAAAGGTTTGATTCTGTCTCCTCTTCGTTATTATTTATTTATTTAAATTGAAAAAAACATTTTTTTGAAGGAAGAATGCCTGGTAAGGAAGCGTTTCCGGGTGACCTACTGAGGAATTGAGGTTGTTTTTTGTTTTTTTTTAATTGGAGCTGGATTCGGGTTGAGAATGTTCAAAAGGGTCGCCATTCGGTTATTTTCTTTGGAAAAATTTTGGTTTCTTACCCAGCGGGCCGAAAGAGGAATTCGTTCAAGATGTTAAGTCATGGATGGCTATTGATTTTGAGACCTTCGGTGGAAGCCAAAGGCATAGTATTTCTCCCGAAGTCTGCAGTGGATGCAAGGAAGGTTGAGGGTGTACGTGCTGGTGTAAGGCTGAAGTCGGCCGAACTTTTCTTGGTTTAGATGGTTGTTATCAAATTGCCAGACTACTGAATCCGTAGAAGTGGTCTGAAGGGCAGCTACTGACCGTTTCCTACCAGGAAGAGGATAATTGGCTGTCTTTGGTTGCATCGAGAAGTTCCTGTTGTGTTTGGGGTCCAGTTTCGGGAGTATCAAGAGGTAGATCCCCGAACAGGATTATCGGAAGGATTAGATCGGGAGTTGGTTTGAGTAGATCGTATGGCGCTCTGCGGGGGGGTCAGCTTGGCAGAATCGAGGATGTTCTAAGGGTAATTGAGCAAGATATTATAATAGCGTTGGATTGGTGGCAAAGTCACTTTTGTCTATTGACCAGGCTGTGCCTGTTTCTTTGTTTGGAAGGTGGGCTTGAAGCACCTCCCCAGCTTGATCTTCATGGTTTCGAGAAGTAGCTTTTCGAAGGATTTGCAAGCGTTATTTGCAATGGATCTTACAAATTCCAACTCGAGTGATGCGTAATTTGAAATGAGAATTTGAAAATCTCCTGAGGATAGGTGTAGACCTTTCGTTATCATGGATGGTGAAAATTCCGGTTCGACATCGTGGATATTGTTATCGGTTAGCATGTGGTTGGCTAGAGTCGTGAGTTTTTGGAGAAGGAGGGAGTGATACCCTGGGTGATGTCGGAGGGGCTGGTAGCACTCTTCGTTTCCAACTGAGGAGGCGTTTGTAACGAGGGGGGGGTCATTGTGGTCGTGTCGTCAGCACAATCACTTTGGGTGAAATCGAGATCCGTTGTGATGTGTTGAGGTTGTGTTTCATTTTTTGAGTGATCCAATGTGTATGGTTGGTTTTGGATCTGTGATAGCGATGGCGTGTCGTTTGCACTGCGTCTGGCATGAGTGGGAGGCACTAGGTTGTCGTTTCGTTGTATTTGGATGATAGTGTGATGGTTGAGCTTGGCAAAAAGTTCTGATGGGATGGGGTTCCCATTTTGAACGGTGAACTGTTTGGAGTTGAACCTGGTATTCTTGGTTTTGTTTTCCGGATTTTCTTGACTGGTGGTTTTGGCGGTTGCTTTGTGGCTGTAGGTAATAATGCGGTCTTCTTAGTCCGTTTCAAGAGTGTGCGGTGATTCTTGGCCTGGATTGAACGGGTTTTGGCTGCATTTTGCAACTTTTCAATTTTGAGCCAGGGCGAAGGAGAAATTTGTACACATTCTGGGCATGGTCTGTCATAATAATCGCACTTTCTGTGTTTTAGCACACATTGTGCATGTCAATGAGTACTCTTACTTTCAAACCAGTGCATAAACAAGTTCCGGGTCCTGGATGACTGCCTTGCTTTGTTGAAATGTTGACATCGAAGGGGTAAGTCCCCCTCTGGTTCTGGTCATATCGTTGGATGAACTCATGTGTAATCCGGGAGAGAAACAGCAACGTGACAGTGTTGATGAAGATGCCCAAAAGAGCGGCAATTGGTGAGGGTGTTTACAACCATGGAAAGCCTCACGGTAGAGGGGTTGGAGGTCGTTGCATAGCAACTTGGGGATGAAACCCTCGAAAAGCGGAGAGGGGCTTGATAGGTGGTCTTGACGCCTCTTGGCAGATTGTAAACCTTTGAGTGTAGTCTGATCTTGCACTGCCAGAGGAGTGATGAATTCGGTGGATTGTACGAGTTGTCGGCTGTTCATCGTGTGGACACATTTTCGTATCTCTCTCTCTTTTTTTTGAAAAGCGAGATGATCAAGAATATGATGTTGGTTCTTTTGGGGGAACCGATGATGGTGAATCCCTAGTCGGGAAAAGAGTGGGGTTAGGTGGTGTTTTTTTTATTTTTTTTTGGCTTGGTGTGGGTCTTTGGAAGGCGATGCCAGTTCCTTGGAAGCAATGATTGGAGGTGTCGAATGTCACGAATGGGGTGACGTTAGTTTTAACCTTTGGTTTAAAATTTCTTTGTTGGTTTTTTGTGGTTGACCTACGGCAGGTCACGTTCCTAGTGGTCGTCTCAGGAAGCGTCTTCATCTCAACAGATTATGATCTTTTTAATGAAGTCAAGGGTTAACGGGTCCCACATCGAATTTGTAATCTGGATTGAGGTTGGGGATGAGAGGTCAGCTTCTGGATTTGATTTTGAAGGTTCAGTCACGTCGTTGGACGGTATCCTGGAACGGAAAGAAGTTCGGAGCCAAGGGTTCTAGTGGCGATTCAGAATGCCACTCTGGAGGGGGGGGGATTACTGGGATTGATGGACGAATGAAAAGCAAAGCTGTCTTTGGATTAGTCGTGGTGACGAATGTGATTGTCCCATTCTTGAGATTGGTGAGGAGACGAATGCGTATGCGAATGCAAATGCTGCCATGGTAATTCATGATGTTGTCCTGGCGTCGTCAATGGTGAGCATGTCGTGGCGAATGTAGAGGCGAATGCACGGACTGGTCCCTGGAAAAAAGGGGAGGAGTTACCGCTGTCCAGACGTGGATAAAGTGATGAGTGCAAATGCGGCCGCATGCATAATGCCATCCTGATGAGGCCGTGGTGGCGAATGTAAACGTCAGCACCCTGTTGTCGATGGTGTGATCGCTACGACGAATGCAAATGTGAATTCATTGCCTTAACTGTGAAGGGAACAGTGACGAATGCAAATGCGAATGCAAGTGCGGACGTTCACATCAATGTCTTGGTGAGGTTGCAAGGACAACGCATTGTGAATGCGAATGTGTTATCGCAACACAGAGATATCCGTGAGGTTCCAGCGGCGAATGCAAATGGGAATGCGAGTGAGAATGGCCAATTTGACATTTCTGTGAGGTTCCAGCGAATGCGAATGCTCACCATTTGGGGAGAGTCTCAGTTGAAAGAGATCCGGAACGAATGGAAATGCAAATGCCATCAGCTTGAAGTGCTCCAACGAAGCGGGCGTGAGGGCAATGCCATCATTGCGGGTGACAATATCATCGTCACGAATGGGTGTGGGAGGATCTGCCATATTGCAACATGGCGATGAGTCCATCAGCCAATTAAGAGTGTTGATTAGGCAGTTGCCAAGGGTTTGACCATGGAAACGTGGTTGTGGAGGAAAACTGCCACATGTGTAGTCAGAGTGAGTGGTATCGTGCCGTGTTATGATTCCACATCCGACTGGCCAGCCAGATCCGTTCGTGCCATGTTACGATTGAAGTGGGTGACGAAGATCCATCGTAGTGCCCCGTCAAGTGCCAGAATGCTGTAGAGACTTGCCAGTGGTTGGTGGCTGCAACCAGAACGCGCCAGCTTACGTTCGAAAGGCCAGACAGACCACAGTGTTGTTTCCAGTGCGTGCCTGGTTACGACTGGAAAGTCAGAAGACCAGAAAGGGGGAGGACCAAGGACCGTGCCAAGTCACATCCATGGCGGAGTGCATGGAGCGGAAAAGTTACCGGTTTCGTTGGTGTTTGTTAGTAACTTTTTTGAACTGCCAGGAGAATCCGAAGGAAGGTCGGGACGAATGGCGGAGAGCGCACTCGGAATGAATGCGCTGAGTGGGAACAAGGTTCAAGCGACTGTACAACTGGCTGCCTTGAGAACAAAAGATGGGAATGCTTTCGAGCGAGCACTAATTATAAGTAGGGCTACACAAGCACAGTTTAGTTGCGGAGCTGGGCGGATCGACGCAGTTTCGAATGTCAAGCTAAGAGAGCATAAATGCAAAATTAACTGGCATAGTATTTTCCGAGCAAAAGAAATTATAGATTCGTCATATACATCAATTTGCAACAACACACACTTTCAATGGCAAAGACAAACTTCAAATTACGACACCTACATACATGAATTTGGAAAGTTCACTCAAGATTCTCATCAGTTTCTCTTTCTGTATAGGAACACTTGCGTTCACAGTATCACAAAGGAATATCTTCTGTCTTCCAAATCATTTGTTAGTATGGTTTTGGGCTGTCCTGCCAGTGAACTTTTCGAAACAATGGAGGGTACAGGCTCTTTTTCACCCATATGGGATGATGTCGTCTGCAGAATCTAGAGCCTGATGTAAGGGTAAAGAAGTCTCATGGAGAAGTTTCTGTTGTTGGTAGATCCCATATCTTTTTAGAAGGAAGAGATCCTTTCTGATGATGGACAAATGGTGAATCTTTCACGATTGAAAAGAGCTCCCAGAAGAGGAATGACTTCTTTGGGAGGAGACCAGCGTTTTTTCAGTTGATCCGAAATCAAATTTTGTGAAGGTGAGACATCATTTTGCTGAGATTAACTCAAATTTCTTGTGGGTCTTTGATTCAGAAAAGCCTATCATCCAGATAGGTATGAAGCTTGCTTCCTCTGGAAAGAACAAAGTGATGTACAAAGTCAGAGCTGTGCTTAGGCTAAAGGGAATCACTTTAAAGAAATGGAGGGGGATGTGGAGATAAGTTTCCTGTAGATCGACTGACAATGGCAGCTCTCCTTTCTAAATTGAGTTCCGAATTGAAGCAAGGATTTCCATCTGGAATGTCGAACATTCTATGAATGTGTTTGGATTTTTTAAGCAAAACATTGAGCGTGTCTGTTTTGATTTTTTGGAAGCAAGAAAAATTGTGATATAAAAACTCGGTGGTGACCAATCTGGACATAGGCCTACTGCATTCTTCTTCATCAAATCTGCTACTGCCTCCAAAAGAAGTGGATCGTGTTGTTGGTAGGCCAAGATTCACGGTGGTGAAAAACCAGTTGTGGAGTTTGAGATCATGGACAAGATTCTGTTATTGTCAACAAACTGTGCTCCACGCAGCCACAAACTGTGCTCCACACAGCCACCAACCGAAATGGAGTGACGTCTGGAGTTGTTGGGAATGGCTGAATGTCCGAAGTGTTCTCTGCCTCTTCCTCATTTTGCAGGGAACTTGTTGACTGAAGCCCCTTCCTAGCCACTGACTGTGGCCCGGAAGACCCCTCCAGAGAGCAGCTTTTCCACCAGAATTATGAATTTCTGTCTTTAAATATTGCTTGATGGAGGAAGGAGACTTCCCCCTACTGTTCTACTGTATTGAAGGCACGATTTTCAAAATTCCTCTTGGAAAAGCATGAATGCTTCATGGGTAGCGATATGTCCCTGGTCGGACAAACGTGGGATTTTCCCCCAGCAAAGTAACTGCTCTACAAACGGCTTAGGCAAGCTAAGGTGAGGACATGTTTAATTGTGGGTAAAGTTTTAAATAACATTTACAGGTCATGTGACCAGATCATCACATGTCTATGGTAAGCAAACATAATCAGTACATCAATATGGCATTCCTAAGGCTAGATAAGGCTATGGGAGGTCAACAGTTATAGATATAAGTATTGCTAACGTGTGGTGCCACACGTAACGACACCACACTACATCCGGCGAAATAAAAAACTGAAAAAAAATCTAAGCTTAGCTGTAACAAAAAAATTAGACTAATTTTTTTCCTATGCGTTTATTTCTGATGTGCGTACACTCTGGCTTTAAGAAGGAATTTTTAATTTCGTAGAGCAAGAGAGCGGTCAAAGCACTTTCAGAGGAAAAAATCTGTATTTTCGAAAACTGATAAAATACAATTTTTACATGTGAAATTTGATAAAAACATGGAAAACGGTATAAGGAAACTTGAAAAATAAGTAGCTTCCTGACATTTCTCTTTCTATAAATTTCAAGTAGATTCGTCTACAATTACGGGCTTGAGCAAATTTTCTTGTGAATGGGTTTCAAAATATGAAGATTGATTTTGAGTACTGCCAAACATCTGTCAGCTGCCGAGAAATGAATTCCATCGTCAAGCTGCAAAAATTCGAGTGGTCAACTTTATTAGTTGACCACTCGAATTTTTGCAGCTTGACGATGGAATTCATTTGCTTTAGTCGAACGGAACTGACGTGGTGCCCCTCAGTGCACCAGACGACTCTCTCAGCCCAAGAATACCGACCATATATTTTAAAAACGAGAAATCAATTTTTCGCACATACAACTCTAACAAACACAATTTTGTCGTCTCGACACGATTTTAAAATTGACCAGGTCTATTCCCGGCACGCGTAACAATTGACGGACGTTTTTGCCATTCACAGCACTCTTAAAAGAAAACCCTCAATTGGGTTACAAATAACTATGACAATTTACGACCACTAAACAGCTTGCCAAAGCTAACTAATTTATTAGAATGTTAGATATTTAGTTTATCTGGTGCCTTTCAGTTTAGCTTTGGGCGACTCAAAACTGCATTTGGTTTTTCGGTTTCGGTTTCCTGCAATGGTGATGCTAAGGCTTTACGCTTTCCCCTACGTTTCTCAGCTGGCTTTGGTGTTTGGTGTGCTGCCAAGGGCAACTCTGCATTTACTGCCTTTCCAATTTTCTCACAGGAGACACTAGAATTTTGAGACAAAAAATGCACGGAACGGGATCCGGAATCACACTCAATTCAACCATCGAGACAGACTTAGAGGATAATCAATGCTGCAGGTGACAATCAGGCTTCAGTTATTGGTTATCGGCAACATCACCTGTTCGCTCCTTAAAAGGAGATGATTTGGAACCGTTAGATGATTTTGCCTGCGGTGTCAGCAAAGCAGAATGACGGGAATAGATTTTCTGCTTCTATTAGTTTTAGGCGTAGCAACCTCGTGACTAGCATTTCCGTTAGCACTGCCGGCGAAAGAATGCCTATTTTTTGGTTTTCCGGGTTCTGTGTGATTAGCAGGATAATTATTCATTGCAAAATTCGACGGATTTTGTGCTGGCTTCGATGGAATCTGTGCTTGCTCTGGCATCTGCTGACTTTGAGTTACAGTGTCTTCTAACGTACGAATGCATAAGTGACTACGATGCTTATGAATAATAACATTACCCTCTGGGAAAACATGGTAAATTTCGTGAGACAATATTTCGTTTATCGTCCCCGGTGACCATAATTTATCTGTTGTTCAGCTAAAATTACGATACCAAACTGGGGTGTTTATGTGGTATTTATGCACTTTTGATGTTGAGTGAAATGAATTTGCTTGTGCTGACGTGTTTTTACTTTACTTTTGAAACAGGGCCAGGAAGTAGCAAGTCTAAACGTGATTTAAATTCATGATTAAGTAAAGTTTAGCTGATGTAGCTTGAATGGTAGCTCTGAGTATGATTCGTGAAGATTCAACATATGCATTTACACTGTCCTTGATGCCGAGACCATTGCACCCTGCAGCTTTGTAAATTTTCTTAAAATTCTTGACATACACCTCGGACAAGCCATTCACCCAAGGCAAAACCCAGGACCAGTCAGGTGTTGGATGCCTTTAATTTTTAACCAACTTTGGAACTGGCTTGACATCCATTGCGATCCATTGTCTGTAACAAGACAGTGTATTAACCCATATTCTGCAATGTGGGTATTCATAATCTCTATCACGTTCTCGGAAGTGGTTGTTTTCATTTTATGGACAAACGGTATTTTACTACACGCGTCAACCATGATTAAAAACATGTAGTTGTCCACGGGACCAAAAAATCCGTGTGAAATCTGGCATTCGCTTTGAGAGAGTATTCCCATGTGTGTTTAGGAACGTGACTTTGGTTTTCTTTAAATTCTTGACAATTAGCACAAGACTTGATTTTTTCTCAATAGCTGCGTCCATTGACGGCCACCAGATTTTTGCACGAGCGAGAACTTTTAACTTAACAATTTCCAAGTGAGAACTGTGTAGATCTCTTAACATTTGACATTGCAAAGCTGCAGGGGCGACTACCCAAAACCCCCAGAACAGTGTGTTAGTTTCAACAAAAATGTCTGAGCATCTAATAAAGTAAGGAAGTAACTCTGGATCATCACAGTGACTGGGCCAGCCATGATGAACGTATCTGTAGACTTTGCACAGAATAGGATCCTTACGACTTTCAGACACAAGGGTTTCATTTAAAACTGGAAGATTTGAAATGGTTTCTAAGGCCAAGGTGTTGTATTGCTCCTCCACCTTGTCA
The DNA here is from genome assembly GCA_023313725.1 of Lithobius niger. Taxonomy (NCBI): domain Eukaryota; kingdom Metazoa; phylum Arthropoda; class Chilopoda; order Lithobiomorpha; family Lithobiidae; genus Lithobius; species Lithobius niger. The sequence continues at coordinate 108,455 of JAHWFP010013682.1, forward strand.
AGCTCCTCGTCATTGAGGAGGGGGGAGTCGCGACAGAGCATCTGCAGTTTCATTTTCCTTGCCTGGTATGTGATGAGAGTCATAATTATACCCATTCAAAAGGACTGTCCAACGCTGAACCCTTGCTGTTGCCATTTGGGGTATACCTTTCTTAGGACCATAAATCCACAAAAGGGCTTTCTGGTAAGATTTTAAGATAAATTTCTGGCCATAAACATACTCATGGAAGAGCTTCACTCCCCATGCAACACTTAGGGCCTCACGATCAAAATGGCTGTACGATTGCTCCATTTTATTAGTTTACGCAATGCAAAAGCGATTGATTGGTCAAGATTCGACATTATGTATTACATGCATTGGGCTACAGCCTATCCCATAGGAACTTGCGTCACATACTAGTTTCAGTTTCTTTTTTGGGGTCATAATGAACCAGCACTTTTGAGTTAATAAAAAGTTCTTTCACTTTCTCCACAGATTGGTCGCATTCTTTCCCCCAAACCCATTTAACTTCAGGGCTTAACAGCCGGGTGATTGGGGACAGAATATGTGCCAAGTTAGGGAGGTATTTTAAATAGTGGTTCACGAACCCTAGAAAGCTTTGAAGCTCCTGAATATTAGTATGGTTGGCAGCTTTGGTGACAGCTTCAATTACTTCCGGCAGCGCATGCAAACCTTCAGCGTTAATCATGTGTCCAAGGTACTTTAACTCAGGGTGTGACAGCTTACATGTCAATACTAAGTTTAGCACCTGGATCTTGAAGTGCAGTCAAAAGCTGGTGCAACGATTCGTCATGTTTTTTACCTTTGCCACTGACTAAAATATCATCATACAATGCAGACATTTGGGGATTTTGCGTGTAATTTGAGTCATCACACGCTGAAAAATCCCTGGACTTGAGGCTAAGCCTAAGGGCACATGCAGCCGTGTAAAAAGTCCAAGTGGTGTATTAATCGTTAGGGCAGCTTGCGAATCCTTATCCAATTCAATCTGCAGGAATGCATCCTCGAAATCTATTAAACTAAAGGTGTCACTACCTGCTAATTCACTAATTAACTCTGTGGCTGTGGGGACAGGATAATGGTAGACCTCGAGTTGTGGGTTCACGATGGTTTTGTAATCACCTATCACTCGAATTTGTCCATCCGATTTATGAACGATCACAATTGTTTCCACAGCCTCCAGGATACCCAGGCCCAGGCCCAGGCCTGATTTTCCTGGTTCACTTGATCTTTTAAGGTGAGGGGTACAGGACGCACACTTCGGTAAACCAGCCTGCGTTAAGCTGAATTTTTGCCTTACAGTTTTTGAATTTTCCAAAACAAGGGCCAAAAAGTTCTGGAAAGCCTTCTTCAATCTCTTTGGTGTTAACTACAGAGTGGCTTACTTTAACCTTTTTACAGTTTTAACTTTGGTTTGGAGGTCATAATATGGGTCATAATTAATCTTAAAAACTGATTACCAGTCCTTACCAAACAAGGCTGATTTATAGTGCCGTGACACCATAGTATCAAGATACTCGGTTTGACCATTTACTGTTACTTTAAGGTTAACCATATACATGGCTTTTTCCTCACTGTCAGTATGAGCGTATGGAGTATGAGCTAAGTTGTAAGGGTACATTAGAACAGTATTTATTATACCAGTCCATGAAGATGACTGTTCCATCTACTCCGGAATCAAGTTCTATAGTTAACTCGACGCCGTTCAGAATGACTGGAATAGGCCACTTAAAAATTTTCATTTGATTAACGATAACTCTATTTGCCGCTGATGGAATTGAACCTTGGTTGTCAACGTCGCTCACTCCTACAGTGTTATTATGCAAGATATAATTGTCACCATATTCAGAATCATATTCGGAACTACTTTCAGAATTGTTTAACCCACGGTTGTCATCTGATTGGGTTTTGCTACCCGCGTTTTTGACTAAACGGTTCACCTTTTTCTTGTAGCTGTATTTGGTTTTAATTTTTGGTCTAGTAGTATAACGCTAGCTTGATTTTGAGTAAACTAGAGGAGGTTTAGTGCTTCTACTCCTCTTCCTGCAGACAGCTTTCAGGTGACCTTAAGTGTGACAACGGCCACATTTATAATCTTTATATTTGCAACGGGATTTGACATCTCCTGCGCGGCCGCAGCAAAAACAAGTCGTATCATTAGATGGTTTAGGCCTAAACTTAGTTTGCTTAAGCTTTTGGGTGACTAAGTTAACTGATTTGACAGTTGAACGAATTTCAATCTGGTCCGCTTCAGCGACTCTAATGAAAAAGCTAACATGACAGCAGCTTTTAAATCAAGGTTATCTTTCAATAATTCCATTTGAATTCTCTCACTGAGGACCCCCTTCGACTAGCTTGTCCCTTATCATTTCATTGTTAATCTCTCTAATTTTATCAAAATCACTGTGTTTTGTAAGCATTTTTAACGCTGAGACATACTCGTTAATTGTTTCATCTGCTTTTTGAGTCCTGCGAAAAAATTTCACTCACTCCGATACTAGTGACAGCATTGGCTCGACATCATTTAAGCTTCATTCATTTAAACACTCGGCTGCTTTCCTAGTAACGTATGTGCATCTTCCAACTGTCCCTTGGGCATTCTGGATCCTCAGCAGATTCTAAACATGATGTCGCAGCCATATACGTCAAAATCCGCATGAGAGGTGGCTCTAATTCCCATTCAACTGTACATTTTCAAGAATTTCAGAAATTACAATAGATAACTAAAATCATCATGGGTACTCGAAGGTTGGCTCTACTCTCCAAGGGCGCAGTGTCAGATATGAAAATGGATCCACTGGGTAAAATTGGTATCAGGTGCAAATGGGTCAAAATGAGCTGGACGGGCCACTTTTCCGCTTAAACTGAAGTAAAAATTGTCAGATCCTTTAACAGGTTGGCACATGAGACATCCAATTCGAGACATCGAGCGTATGTTCCACGAAAAGTTGATCTTGGCGCAAAAAGAGTATAAACTACAAGTGAGAATTATGGAAGGTCTTCGGCACAGCGCCTATTGAAGGAAGAGGTGGATACAGACAGAATTAGTTTGTTATAAACGGCAAATGCTTTTTTCAGTCAATTCTGTTCATTCCAAAAAGATATCTCCTTCGTCACTTTCAGCAAAGAAACACATTTGTTCGGCCCTTTATTACGTTCTTTCCTTTAAAAAATCTTTCATCAAAATGTTCGTCATGGTCTTTGGTTGTCTTGTTAATGCACGTAATGCACCATAAGAGATGGGGGGGGCATGGTAAAACCATGTGGCGGCCAGCCGAAGGCGAGCAAGAGCAGAGCATAAAAGGCAAATGCGACCATTAACGAGGAAGTGAAGGTGAAGGAGAAACCAAGTGAGCTAGTGAATCCGAAGGTGCTGGCATAGGTGTAGGGGACTTCCTTTGACATGAATGCTTGTCCTTGTGTTTTTTACATTGCCTCTTCTATTTTCGAAGGAAATGTTTACTTCGTGACCAATGCTTAGATGACAAAGGCAATTTGGAAAACGAAGGGTCTTTGAAAAGTAAAGAAACTTTCTCAAGCAAAGGCTTCAATGACAGTGGATCACTATCTAATGATAGATGCTACATTGCAGATGGGAAGCGAGCCAATAAAGGTGGGATGGCCTATTGCCGCTGAGCTGCGAGGTTTGACTGCTGGAACAGGAAGACCCGTATTTGTGCCATGAACATCTAACTGTGCCACTGATGAAGGCAAAGGCTTGTGCGTTCCCATTTTAAGACGTTGAGGGCAGACCCCTTTCTTTTTTTACTTTATTCTCTTGGGGGATGGGCTCCAGTGAAGGCGGCGAGCTAGTCATCCAGAAACGAATTTGAAGAAGAAAGTTTTAATTTTCCAGATAGACAAAGGACAAATGAAGTCCTAATGCTTATTAAGTCCAATAAAAAAGGTTCAAGGATCAAGACATGGCATAAGCCGCTTAGAATCATTGTATAAAATGTTAAATTTTCACACCAAAAAATACTCCAAATGGCAAAAGAATTTAAACAAAACTCAATCTAAAATGCTCAAAATACGTCCTGACAATAAAAATTCACGTTCGTTCTATGCATGCATGGTACTTGGACTGCACGGATTGGATATTATTCGATACATTGGTTGAGTAGGTGAAAGAGGAGGATTTAAAACTCTAGTAAGGAATTTCGTCTTAGCAGATAATGCAAAACTCTAATTGGGGTGATATTATGGGAGAAAAACACGTTTCTTACCCTGCAAAAGGAAACAAAATTGGGATGATAAATTGTAGGGCCACAACAATGCAATACTATTTTAACAATAATGTTGAACCTACCTCATTTCCACACACCATGGTAAACGTCACTGAAGTCTTCAACATTCTTTTCACTGATGCAAAAGCTGTCCTGTTCCAAATAATTTATGGTGTGCACTAATTATTAACTTTATAACTAAAGGGTTGTTCATAGTCTTTGAGAAGAAATGATGCACACTGGATGGTTGACTTTATATTGTCTTTCATAAAACGAATCCCGTTAGAGCTCTTTACCAAAACATATACAAAAAAGTAAATTTAGCTAAACTTTGGAATTAAAATTTGTGAGTGATAAATAGAAACCTGTAACACATAGTTTGAAGTGATGAGAAAAGAATGTTTTTCATGAATTCAATAAAAGTAATCCTAAGCAATTTTTTTAACAGTTGTTAATAGAATCAGACCGTAATACTTTCAGATTCTATTTGAAATAAAATTTAACTCTATGAAAAGTGGAAACTATTTTCAATAACTTGGTTAAATTGTTCATCATTTGGCTTTATATCTTATTCGTATCTTTTATGTTTCAAGAGGTACGTAGAACTAACTAAATAGTTGTAATCCTCCAGTTTACACCATGCATTTGGATATCTAAATTTTCCTACTCACCTGATCAATTATTATGATGGGACTAAAATGTATCAAATCTTTGCAGGAAAAGCATTAGTTAAATATATACAAAGGGAAGCATGACGTTGAAGCATTTGCCACTGAAAGCAAAAATTCTTAACTTACCAAAACCGAACCAAAGGCAAAAGTTTCATCAATGGCCAACATATAACTTTCATTTTACAATATTTTCTCTATTATTTGCCTTTCCTTCTTACTCACCTAGTTACAGGCTTATTAGTTCGTATTCTAGAAGTTACATTAACGATTTCTTCTTTTCATACTTTTCCGTTTTACATTTTTTGGCAATTCTCTGGTAGCTCACATCTAGAATAATGTAAAAATTCTCACTGCCTGGCTTGAGGATAAGAAATGAGTGACGTGTTTTGAATGCTCAGTCGCATCAGTCTACATGGGTCACTCTTCTGCACTTGTGCATGATGACGTGATTCTGGTGTTTAAGCCTCTGCCATTCAGATCAAGGGATGTACGGGTCATTGCTCACAAACGTAGGGCTTATTGCTCTCCAGTTATGCATTGGCAATATCTTTAACTGCACGGTGGAGAAATGCCTTCAGTTGGAGTATTTTTAAGTATATGGAGGAAGAGAGATGTTTAGTTAGCCATGGAATGAGGTGTTGGCTTTTGTCCTACTGGTGGATACGGGGTTAGGGAGGCTTGGATTGCTAGTGCAGTGATGCTAGCTGTGTTCTTCGTATGACAACTTAGTTATTAAAATATGAAGGACTGAGGTGGATGTTGGAATGTGCCTAATGCTGCACTTCGTGACTTAATAGAAAAGCCTCTCATGACCAAAGCGGGTATTCTCCATTCTTGGCTACAGTTGATGAAGCATGGCTCGTCCCAGGGTAATTGGCTGAGCCCTCTGCTTTTCGTGATCCTACGGAATGGTCCCATTTCTTTGGTGACACTTCAGTAATGTTGTAGCATTCGCAGGTGACATGGAGGTTTGGATGGTTGGTCCCAACCTGGTGGAGATGGTTTTGAGATTGCAGGCTTTAGTGGGCCTTACTGAGTGTCTGGCAAAGGTGTTGGTGAACACACTCATAATAATATCCAGAAAGGTTCTGGTGGCAACGGTGCTGCTAGTGGTTGGCAGCCACTACGGGAATAGTGTCTAAACTGCCCATGACCTTGACTTCTGGCTAGATTCAAGCGTGTCTTTGACAACAGATGCATGTGAACTTTGTGCTTTATCAATGTAATGCTCTCAAATCCGGCTGTAGTTAGTAAGCCACAGCAGGGTTTGCAGGCACAGAATGTTTCATCAAGTGTTTCTTGCATACCTTCATCTGAGTGTCTACTACCATCTGCTGTTCCTGTGCTCTGCATCGCTGGCCTAGTTTCATTCCGTTAAAGAAATAATCAGTGTTAGCACCCGTGAAACAACAGGTTATCTGCAAACAACATCAACAGCTGCACTCCACGAGGAGGAAGATTGGATCCTTGGTGTGTGCTAAGGGTCCGGCTTTTCTGGCTTCTATGCTAGTAGAATGGGTACTTGGGTATTGACTTTCAAGCTACGTTACACACCCTATCTGAAATCAGTCCCAAATATGTGGTGGCAGACCTCGCTATAACGCCAGTTTCTGCAAGCTGGTTCTTTGCGATGGACTGAAGACCTGGCCCACTGGCTCTGAACATTTGATTGAAGATTCTGCTAGCGTGTCAATTGGCCTGTTGTTTGGTATGATGTTTGAGATATGGATGTGGCTGGCAGTGAGATTGCAGCAAAGGACATTGCCCACTAGGCTGGTGTAATTGTTCAAACTTTTTGGTAGGACAACCGTTGCAGTGAGGAGTTGGTCTGGTCTTGCTTAGTGTCCATCTATAAATGTTGTGGCTGTCTCGAATACAGTCACTTCAATACAAAGCTTCCAGCTACTTAATTATTTTAAGTCTATTTGTCCAGTCTTCACAGTAGACTTGTGCTCTGAAGCACCCTTACAAAGCTTTACGGTTTTTTGTTGCATCCATATTTAGTGAGTATATACAATTACTAATGCTTTTAAAAGTGTACTTGAAGAAGCTTTGTTTTCTTATTTTGCTACACGGCTAGCTCTATGGGATCATGCTGTTATTGTACCCTGATTACTATTGTGACTGACAAGCCGAGTACGCTGATATAATTTTCTGCTGTGTGTAGTTTGCAGTTCTGCTGTGTGCAAGCAGAGGGGCCTTTGATCCTGTGCTGCTGTCTGTCATTATCTGTGTAGACACCAGAACTACATAACCAATTATTTTATTCTATTCAAACTTCCCAAATTTATTCGTCTTTTTTTGTGTACTAAGGTTTGGGGCTCCAGAAAAAAGGGGCTTTAGCTGACAAACTTTATTTTTCGGTATTGTTTCACCAAAAATTGTTCTTTAAGCAACAATGTCACTCAGCCCCCAACATTCATCCCTGAAAGGCAAAGATAAAAGAAATTAGCAGTAACAGCTGTGTGCAACAATTGCCCTGCCATTATGTGCGTCACGCCCTTCAGTTAGCTACGGTCGAAGACGTCAATTTCAACTAAAACACCAACCTCAAGAGTTTTCAGGTTTTTTTTTTACATCAATATTTATTATGCCGCAAAAAATACCGATGTTTTTAAAAGTGTACGTTACAGAAGCTTTGTTAGTAATTTGCACCAGATTAAGGTGGCGTTCTTGGAGGCCACAGTTACTGATGGCGAAAGCACTCAACTTACTGTTGAAGTAAGCTACTCGCGCATGGTCAGTAAATGGAAGCATGTTCCTGGTAAAGTTTACGTCAGACCTACTGAATATGATAGTGAGTCAGACCACTAATCATCTTTAACAGATATGGAGCTAACACAGTTGGATTCGAACTGAACAGGAAAGGACTCTGTACCATTTGGATGAGTGACTGGGGCGGAGTGCCACCTGTTTTATCAGAAACGTATGCGTGATGCCTCAGTTAAGGTGTCTAGGGGGGTGCCGAGCCCCTGAAGCATTTGCTTCAGTCTGGCTTTGTGTCTAACAGTATTCACCATAACTTTTAAATTGATCTTCCAAATCTATTTCGTGACATTTGTCTATTTGTCTATTAAGTTCGTAAATCAATGAAACAGATAGAATGTTTCCAAGATTATGGAGTTCAAAACGACCAAACTCATTATTGTTTTGAAGAATTTGAACTTGGTTAGACGAAAGCTTATAATCTGATGGCATACTGTGTTTAGCTTGAGTTTTTTTAATATTGTTGTTTATTATTTTACACATCACTGCTAAGCAACAGCTCCGCTCAGCACCCACCACTCATACATGAATATTAAGTAAACGGCAACAATTCATAATAAGAAATCAGACTATTTCTAATAAACTCAAATGATCTGAAATTAGCAGCTTTATTGTATACGGTTCTAGTGAATGTTACGTTTGTTTGTATTGTTTTGCAAATTGGAAGCTGTAACTAACTGTTGTGTGGCTAATTTTTGTATGTATGTAAAATGTACTGTTTCTCGATTTGTGTTACGCAGCCCGAACAGCACAGTGACTGTAAATAAAGCAAAGTAAAATAAATACCTGAGTGCAGTGATTTTTCCTACAAGTCCGTGGGTCACACACGAGTCCTGCAAGAAGGTCGAAGACCATTAATAAACCAACAGTCAAGCAAACACGTCTTCACGGTTTTTTGTGCCAGTTCCAAATAAGAAGGAAGAGAACTATCGTATTGTTGAGCAGTTCATGGTACCTGTATTTATCCCTAAAGGAAATAAAATCAATTGTTGCTCTTGTGCTTTCATGCTCCATGCTTGCGTTTTCCAAGTTTCAGTGTTGCCATCGATTTACTCATAGTCATTCTCCATTGTGCTGAAGATAGCACCGTTATGTCTTCTTTACGCTTACATGAGCCTTGCTTGTACCTCAATATTGCCCATTCAATCGCTCGTCCACCGGATTCTTCCCAGCAACTGCTTGCTAAATCACATCAAACTGCAAAGCATTTAGTGGGCTGTGCGTGGGCGTCCATATAGTTTTCGTACACGTCATACCAAGGCTCGCAAGAATTCGTCATCCGCCACTTACTGCACTTTAAGCTAACTTAACCGCCTGACGCCCTCTCTTCATTACTTCAATTGCGGAAATAACTGTGAACGTTAAACATGAATGCTCCGCTCCCCAGAGCACAATCTTGCTGCAAACGTTAGCAGACCAACGGCAGTACAGGCTGCCCCTTCCACTCATTCGAATCGCACGCCCACGGATCGATAGGAATGATGGCTCCAGGGCGCCTGACGCATCCAGCTTACAATGAATGACGTCACACGCATAATATCATCGTTCGCATTAAGTACTCAAAAGGAAAAGGAGCACGTTATTACAAAAACGTGCGGTTTAGCCGTATAAATAAAATTTATTAGTAAAACTCACGAAGGAAGCTTCATGCTTTAACTAAATCACAAGGTGAGTGCAGCAGGGCAGAACAACTTGTAACATCCAAGGCCACGAAATTCATGTTGATCGTCGTCGGAGGACAAGATGGCGGGGCAAACTCTGACGTTAAAATAATTTGATACATTGTCAACTCTGAAGTTAGTCGTCCTTTTTGTCGTCTTTTTCATGTAGTTGGGCAGATAAACCGGTATGGGTTTGGCTCCCCAAAAAAAGTAAATGAAAAAATGAGCGTCCTTAATTAACCTTAACCTTAATTTCTGCCACCAGATTATAGCTGACTACTAAGTTCGCCCATCTGAATGGAGGATTTTACTTTGGTTCAATTGTTAATAGCAGTAGTAAGTATCGACCAAGATCAATGATGGTCGTAGTTTAAAAATGAAGAGCCTCACTTTTCAGAGAAATTTTTGCTCTTCATTTAATAAAAGCGAATTCCGTAAAATTTCGGCAAATATATATGGCTTAGCTCTTACCCATAAAAAAAGATTGGAATTTGTAGTGTTGTACCCGTCCACAAGAACCCTGTCAGATTTATTGATTGTGTGGTAAGAAAGCTAAAATTCATGCAGAATAAGAAATTTTACTGCTTAAACTGATTTTTACCATTGCTCCCTAAAATTGTCCTAAATCACCGTTGCCCTTGAAATATCAGCAAGCCTATTTAGGGCACCACCGCCCCGGAAAAATGTTACTCATTTATCTAATTAAATTTGTATGGCACACTCCTCTTTTTATGGCGCACACCCTTTTAAGAACTACTCCTCTTTTTACTAATAAATAGATTTAAAAGTAAATGATTTAAAAATAAATTGGAAATACGCTATCATCGAAAATCATAACCAAATCACACTTACGGCGCACACCTCTTAAAATATGGGGAGGAAGGTTGATGGGGAAGCTGACTGAATTGAACCGTTACCACGAACCCTTACTTTTAGCTATATTAGGGAAGCTCTTACATCCCCACTCGGCATCCACATCGCGAATTTAATTTCTGGTATTATTTTGTTGTAAATGGTGAGAGTGAATGGCGATCACTGCAAGTTACTACATTATGAAAAAAGCGGTGTTTTATTTATATTATCAAGAATTTATTATTGGTATTATATATATATGCTGTAAAAAATTAAAATAAAAAATTCTAAAAATAAATAGAATTGGAAAATTTGTTTTAAATTTTGCCCCTACCCACCAATATAACGAACCGTTTACAGTTCGAAACCGTGCTTCAACTGATTTGCTCACTCTCTCTCTCTCAATGCTTGAACAGACAACAACAATTATATAGCAGGGTTGTTACGATTATAATCATGATTATAATTATTTTATTAAAATTGAAATTCACCTGATTATAATCAAGCATTAGGTTGACACAAAACTGTTGATATACAACACAAAATAAAATACACTGCTCTTGAAACTTCTGCAGTCAGGAACGTATATCTTCTACTTTTTTGGCCTAATCCATACAAAAATATAAAACCGACAATAAATCCAGGAAAAAAACTAAAGGACTTTGCAACTTATTAATTCTATGCGGCAGCTGAAGATGATGTGACTGTGGTCATTTAATCGGCTCATGTGTGAGGAATGTGTCTGTTATGTCGTTTTGCTACTATGACGCCACCCCATTGCAATAACGTTGCAAATGTGTTACTAATTTCTAGTTTTTTCCACTTCTTCTACTTTCTTCTAGCCCAATCACCCCCATGTTAATTCCCATAGGGTGATTATTCACGGATACTGAGATAGCGAGAAGGCTTTCAAGTATTACATTTTACGAATGGCTGCAGTACGATACGAACTCCGTACCTTTTGTGGTTTACAGCCTGGGGGTGCAACGGGAACGGCATGGGATGGCGCGTTAAGTACAAAAGTATTTCATAACCATTGTTAGTATTGTCGGCATCGTCTCTGTTTGGACGGCCAATGTTCGGACAATGACAACGTGTATACTGACATACGTATCTAGACACACGCTAGTGTGTCGTCACAAATCTAAACAACGTTGCCAAAGAAATTGTGTCTACATCCAATTCACAAAAAACAACAAAATATCAAAATAAAGCCAAAAACTAGTAAAGAGGCCACCAAGTTGAGAATGGCACGGCCTCACAAACGAGTGATATGAACTAAAGAAAAAAAAACATTAAAAAAATTTAAACAAAACCAAAAACTAATAAAGAGGCGACTAAGTTGAGAATGGTTCGGCCTCTCAAAGGAGTGACATGAAATTAAAATATAAGAAAAATTAGCACTCAAGCTACTGATGACGTGGCACTTTATTACACATCTGTAGGCGAGTTGAGTTGAGTCTAACATACAATTTAAAAAAAAAGTGACATATCAAAAAACAAAAATTGGTAAATGGACCGTCAAGTTCCGAATGGTTCGGCCTTTCAAAGGAGTGATATCAGCACAGCAAAGCATTCGCCAAGCTATTCGCACCACGTAATACTTTGGACGTTAAATGAAAACTTGAACATTGCTACCGAAAGCAGCAATGTTCTAGTTTTCATTTAACCTTCGAACTATTAGTCGGTGCGATTAACTTGGCGAATGTTTTTGTGTTTTGTTATCACTCCTTTGAAGGGCCGAACTATTCGGAACTTGGCGGTCCTTTTTGCCAATTTTATATTTTGATTTACCATGTCGTTGAAACAAACAGTTCAATAATTGGAAGTATAGTTATTTTGTTAAAACTCGAGTGAATTGTTTTGGTACATAAGTACTGAAACGGTGCGCGTTTAACACGTAATCATGTTAAATAGACATAACAATACAAACATTGGTTACAACAATAGTTTTGCTTTTACGCGCCACTTAAGGGCCACATGCTTTTAGCTGCATCGCCCATTTTACAAAACGGCAGTCCTCCTCACTACTCTTTACCTGTGTGCCAACATTTAGATATGCGAACTTTTCTTGAGCTGTAGACGTGTTTTTATACCCTATGAGAATTACCATGGGAGCCCTGACCTTAGCTAGCAGTAGCTAGCTAGCCAGGTAGCCAGTAACACAAATCAACGTTATTGAGGGCACGTTTTTTTCACTAAGGACATCTTCCCAAACTTTAATGTTGTGCTATTCTTCGTTACTGGACCCAAGACACCTGATTCCAATGATTTCAAAGGTTTCTACCGCATGGGGAATTTACACCAATATGCTGAAATCATGTGTAAGTTCGTTACAGTTAAGAGACACAGCAATTGAAATTGAAATATTTCAAGAGCCATGGCCTTCAGCTGTAAGCTCTCCTACATAATCTAAAGCAACCACAAAACAAAACTAAGGATACAGCTACAAAACCAAGAATGCAACCACACAAAACCAAGTTACACTAACTTACACTACCGCAAACCGACAAAACCGTGTACCAACTGAAACATCACAATTCGATGGTATGCATCGAACCCCATTTTTCACCCGCTACCGTGGGAAACTCCGCCTCTTCCCATCAGCACTAGATCCACCATCAGCATCAGTGCAGCAGGATCGTGTGGAATACGTCAACTTATGCGCCCTAAACGCCTCCCTGGACTTCGAGATGTTGATCATCTAGAACGGCTTTCCAGGTCAGGCCTTGAGCTGTTGGAAATTCGTCGACTGAGGTTCGACCTTATTCTAATGTATAAAATACTACATAACCTTATTTCGGTCGATTTACCCCTCTTTGACCTTGCCCCTCGTCTTCGTAATACCCGGGGTCCTCCCTGGCAGGTCTAACCTTGTTGGTAAGGCAGTCGTAACCCTACCCTACCCTAGCCATCCTATTCCAATCTGTTTGGCCATGCTATTTTGTTTATAAACTAGTTTTATTTTTGTCTCATCCGCATGCTTTTAATTTCTGCTTTTTGAAAGAAAAAATCTCCTTTTAACCTACGCTTGTCCTTACTCTCCTCTCCTTTTAGGCTGGCAGTCAGCGACCTCCTGGTCCTTGCCAGTCCTGTTGCTCCAGTAACAAATTATTATTATTATTATTATTATTGTTATTATCATAATTTCACCTTTGTGGCAGAACAGAACTTTGCAATTGCACGCATCCTCAATGCTGGTGTTACCCCCACTGCTAGCGAGAGCAGATCTTGAACTGACGGGCAGGCCCTGATCCACCCAGCAATCACCCGACTGTGCTGGTCATACAAGCAGCAAAAAAAGAGGAAATGCTAAAGTGTTGCCTTCGTACCACATGCAACACAAAAGGGCGAAAAAAAACCGCCCCGGCTCATGGCGGTATGCTCGTAACAGTGAGTGACCAGTACGGAGGCGTGTAGGCTGTCGAGCATCCCAATAGGAAAAGTTCTTTAGAATAGAATCAATACCGCACCTTGGTTGCAAGCGATAAAACGATCTGCCGGTCCCTGCATCCGCCCACATCTTCCCCAATTCCTGACAACAATTACACTCTAACAATTACGCTCGCTCCAACAACAATAAATCATCTACTTGGCAGATGCACTAAATTTTTTTTTATCATTATTGAGATAGACTCTTTTTGATTTAAATCAGCACATTAAAATAGTTTTCAAAAGGTTCTGGTCCATGTTAATACCTACGTTTTAAGCTATAAAAGTTGTAAATCGGTTCATTGGTTCGAGCTCTCTGTGAGAGCAGAAATTTACCAACACATTAATATGGCATTCAAAAGGCCCTGGTCCTCTTAATACCTGCATTCTATGCTACAGAAATTGAAAATCGGTTAAATGGTTCGGTGTTATGAGACAAAAATTTACCCAAGAAGACAAACGACAGCAACAAGAATATCGTAATCACATTAAAATAATATTCAACTGTGTAATAACGTTCAACCTATGTTTTAAGCTATAAAAGTTGGATATTGTTTCATTGATTCGTTCTCCAGGTGGGGCAAAGAGTCCTAACAACAAGAGTACGAACACCACCACCAACCACAACACCAGCAACAACACCAACAACACCACCACCACCAACAACAAATGGCCCCGCTGTGGAGGCCAAACGGTTCGAATGTTGTCATTAAACTTTTTAATGCAGTGAAATGGTTACGACACTATCCCAAATACCGAATTAGGTCAATTCTGGAGGTAACTATAGGGTTTCAAAGTTTGACGTTTAATCATGGACGTTCATTCTGAGGCTTATAAATCGCCCGCGGTCCTTGATTCATGTTAAAAAATAAATTTCACTGTTTACAATTTGGATTTAACACCACTGCCTAAAATTTTCCACAGTAGCCATTGTCCTCAAAATATCTGAGCGTCTATTTGATCACCGCTGCTACAAAAACCTTTTCATTTATCTACGTCAGTGAATTTCTACAGCGCACATCTCTTTTTAGTGAGCACAACTAGTATATAAACGTCAGTTTATTTGTAACCCATAATAATGTCGTGGTCATTACCTTGATATACGTACAGTCCAGCACTTATTTAGTCCTTACGTTAACAGACGAAGAACGTCTTTGAATCGGGCTTTCTTGGATGTCTTTGAAACGTTTCAAAAATAATCTATCATGGTTACGGGGTTCAACTGTTATGCGGAGTCAAAGAAGATATATAGATAGTTTAGTTTAGATAGTAAAAAATATAGATGGATTAAATTACTTAGTATCGTTACATCTAGAATAAAACTAAACGTTGAACGTCTCTGCGGCATAGTGCTATTTTTCCCGAGGAGAATGGGTTGGGTGGATGTGTAAAATACAAAAAGGTTGCCTTTATTTTTGTACCGTACGCTGTAACTTTTAAACTCGTCGCAACCATCACACTCAGGAATGAATGAGAATTGGACATTTTATTCGAACTACTGCCCTTTCTGGGAGATATTTGAATAACCGTGACAGTTTATTTGAAACAGTGAAGGTCGAACTTTAACCAACTTCAATATAATCTACCTACCTAATGCCCAACTTTTCCTTTTCACTCTCTCAGGACGCTCAAACTCGACACTCAAACCGTGGCTGTAGCTCAAACAAACAAACACTCGTAACGTAGAAACAATCATTACCCCAATGTGCCCCCTTTTGTTGTTAAGTGTAACACACATGAATTGGCGGAAACAATCACAGAGATTAACATACGGCAGGGGCTTGCATAATAAATGCTGACTTCTTCAGTGCACATGTTTTTTTTTTATAATTCAGTAAAACACAGGTGTCTCGACGAAATGTCCTGTTAACCTTTAGTTGACTGAATTAATGTCTGATACCTTTTTTTTAATATGATAGTTAGGTCAGTTGTGGGATTCGAGCCAGCATTCGCTTTGTTTGGAGACTAGGACGCTGACCACTGAGCTGTTGCTGTTCGCTTTGCTCGGGGACCCTGGGACCCCCTTACAAAGTTCTTCTACGTTTTGTCTATTGTTGCCATCTGGTAACACCAAGAACAAACATGGGAGGGTTGTGGCAATGTAGGGAGAAGAGGAGGGGTAGAGGGGGAGACGAGAACAAGCGGGGTAGAGGAGGTGGGGAGGAGAGGAGAGATGTTGGAGACGAGAAGAGAGGAGGGGAAGGGAGAAGAGGAAGGAAAGGGAGGATGAGAAGGGGAAGATCACATTATTTGCTTACTGAATTCGGGCATCAAGCAGAAGGGGGAATGCTGGCGGGGTGTTTGGCCGTTAATAACTTTGTAACCAAAGACCAAATACCAGGGCTACGGGGTGAAGGGCGGGGCGGTACATAAACCGTACACTGCTGGAGGGATGTTGGGAAGCCTGGGAAGGGGCAGCGGTGTGCAGGTTGCGGGGGATAAAGAAATTGAAAGTGTCAAAAAGTGCAGGTGGGCCTGCAGTGGGGTGCAGGGTGCAGGGTATTCGAAGGGGAAGACCAAAGAATGGGGAAGGGCTGGAAAAGGAGGGAAGGTGTACAGACCCTACACTGCCGGAGGGCGTGCAGTGGGGTGCGGGGGGGAGGGGGCAGTCGGGAATCAGGGACAGGGCTGCAGGGGAGGGTGGGTTGGGGGTAGAGATATTGAAAACACCAGTTACTTTACTAAGACGACGAAACACAGGGAGAGGCAATGTCCAGAAAATTCAATCACCGTGCAGCATACACGGGCCTAGCTAGTCTATCTAGAATGAACGTGGATATACACCATATTAAGCCACAGGTGGAAAAGACCCAGCAACTTTAGTCTGACATCAATAGCAAGTTAGATGCTCAGGTAGAGCAGATAGCCGTTATTCACACAAAACTGGAAGATCATAATGAAGCGATAAACTCTCTTAAAGAATACGTAGACGGGCTTTTTGATCAAGTTAACATCATATATGATCATGACGCAGAGGCAGTTATAACGAAGTCGGTCTGCACCAGCGTAATATGAATAATCTGATAATATTTGGACTAACAGGCGACCATAAACTCGATGTAGCTGCTAGTGTCCTGGAAGCGATCAGATGTGATGCTTCCGTTTACTCGGCCGCCTTGTTAGGGACAGGTCGGCAGACTGAAACCACATTTGTACGGGTCAGGTTTGTAAACTATAAAGAGACTACTAAAGCGCTGTCAAACACAAACAATTTAAGAAACCATCCGGATTTTAAGAAAATCTTTTTGAGGCGGGAGACTACGTTTCTTCAAAGGCAGAAATATAAAGAACTAAAAAACGAAGTTAAACTTAGAAACGGTCAAGGTGAGAGTCTTGTTATCCGCAATGGCACAATTGTAGAAACAAAAGTGGGAATTGACGCCAGGAGCCGTTGATGGACACTCTCCCTCATCCCCCTCCCCCCTGAAAAGTTGCTCTTTTAATTCCAGATCATTGAAGAATAAGTTAAGAAAATTTGCTGCCTTTCTAACAACTGAAAAACCAGATGTAGTTTGTGTAACAGAAACTTGGCTCGTTGCCATCTGATTCCAAACAGTGCGGTATTGGTGCGTGGGCACTCAGTTATCTGCAGTTTTGATCGTATCAACAATCAAAGAGGAGGAGGTGTTCTCGTCTTGGCACGTAGTGACCTGAAAATCCATTCTAATCCTTAGTTTGTACTCTCAGAATTTCTTGCCAATGTATTGTAAAAAATAAGACTTACTAGATTCTTCTAGTTTATCGTCACCCTGATACTAATGCTGTAATGGATATTTGGTACTCTAAATTGCCAACCGACTACCTATCTAGGAATAATTGTATCACGCTCGGTGACTTCAACCTGCCGTCGGTAGACTGGAAAACAAGGTTTGCCGAGTATGAATGTGATGCTCGAGCACTCCGAACTATAAAATGATGGGTCTACGCCAGTTAGTGGATTTTCCAACGAGAGGAAAAAATACTTTGGATCTGGTGTTGGTAAAGGATGATTCATTGTTGTATCCCTCCATTAATTGTTGATAACTTATTGTTGGAAGATGTTTTCTGAGGTTTAATAAGAAATCGGCTGCAGGGCCTGATAAATTACGAGGTGAATTATTTTTATGTTATATTGCCAAGGTTACCCAACAAACCCTTTTGATATTCTTCACCAGGAATTTAGAGGAAAAATACGTCCCTCCAATTCGGTTGAAAGCGTTTATCACCCCAATATTTAAAAAGGGAAGTAGAGTCTTGCCTATCATTTTCGTCCTTTTAGTATCACTTCCCATTTGTCAAAACTGTTCGAGCGTATCTTGAACAAACATTTAGTTACCTTTTTGGACACCTTATTCGAAAGTGTGCAGCATGGGTTCCGACAAGGTATTTCGACTGTAACTAATTTGCTTAATTTCTGTGGCGGTTTACAGGTGGTGGGACCAAATAAAGTCAGTTGACATTATTTTTTTCGATCTCGATAGGTTATTAAGTTCAAAATGGAAATCTAACTTTAAAAGGTTGGTATTGTGGGAAATATTGCCTCCTGCATTATTAAATGGCTCTCCAATCGCTCTATTGCAGTAGTCTTGGAGGCTGAACAGTAAAATTGGAAAGAAATTCGTAGTGGGCTGCCCCAGTGGGTAGCTGCTGGCACCTCTTCTTTACTTTACTCCATTTTTATTGCTGGTTTTTGTGATCTCCTCGGGGTACTCAGCTCCAAATTCGCAGAAGACACCAAGACGGTGGCCGTACTTGCCACGAAGGAAGACTGTACTGCCTATCATGTCGCTATGGGTAAAGCTGTGGAATGAACTTATATCTGACAATTACTCATTAAACGAAATAAGGTTACATCCCTTCATGTTGGGCGGGATAACCCAGATTCCAGTATTTTGTGGGCAGGAAACTCATCATTGATGTACCATGTAAGAGAGATTTGAGGGAGGGAGGGTCTTGGTTAATGAAGCATTCACCTTTTCCCAGCATGTTACCTCAATCGTGCATAAAGCACATGTCATTCATTATTTCTTGTATCGTACAATAGAATCTAGAAACCCTCTTGTTTTTATGACGCGTTATAAATCCTTGGTACGTCCATCTCTTGAATATGGAATCCCAATTTGGGAACCATTGTTTTACAACGACTCGATTATTTTGGAAAATGTGCAGCGTAGTTTGACTAAAAAGATTCGGAATCTGTCTAATTTAAGCTACGATCTTCGTTTACGACGCCTGAACTTACAACTGTGAAAACGATGTGTATTGACACAATGAAAGTACACAATTTGTGCACTAGCATTACACAAGCTGCGACGATAATGTGTACTCTCAGTGCACATACTGTGTACTTCCAGTACACAACTCGTGTGGAGGCTGAGAAAGTACACATTCATGTGTACTATCAGTACACATCGTCTTCAAAGTGTACCACCACTCGAATGGCAGCGGGGCAGTCTTATTTGGATGTACAAAATATAATATGGATTCATTCCAAAATTTGTTAACACTTTTGTGACCTTTTTTGAACTTAATGAGAGCGGAGTAAGGACGAGAGGTACTACATTCAAAATCAAAGTTTCTAACCCCCACCATAATGCTGTGCATCACTCGTTTGCATTTAGATGGAATCGATGGAACAGCTCCCCTAAGTGGTAGGGGCTCTGACTATTAATGTGAAGTTTTAAAAACAGACTTGATGCTTTTATCACCGATGATATTAAATATCAGTATGACTGACACTGCTTTTGAATGTCTGCCCCTGTGTTTGGTTGTGTTATTGCAGTTGTGTTAACTTTTTGTATAGCGTTGAAAAAGGGGGGAAAAAAGAGAAAAATACATATTTAAGGGGGATAAGAAGGGGAACCGACGACCAATGTTTTGTTAAATAAATAAAAATAGAACATTTTGCCGGCCCCCAGCCAAGCCGGCTAAAAATGGTTTCTTTTTTGCCTAAAACATACTTAACCTGATAATTTAGCATTGAATTAATGTCTCCCTGGAGGATACGTTTTTTAGTTGCGTGTAGCCCCCTGCTTGCATGTCCCACTGCGCATGTGCAGCCCTCTCTATATACCCAGGGTTCAAGGCTTGACTGCAGGAAATATTTTTTCTCTGTACGCGTGGTAAAAGCCTGGAATGCTCTGCGTTCTGGGACTGTGAGCGCAAACACTGAGTCCGGCTTCCGGCGGGAGCTCATGACTGAGGACCTTTGCCCTTACCTCACGATCGGTGCACAAGCCTCCTCATCCAACAATTAATGTACATTAGCACGACTCACTCTTCGTTTTTTTACATTATTATTATTACATTATTATTATATAAGCGAGAACGTGGTTGGTCTCGGCATAC
>JAHWFP010013682.1:128399-149995 GCA_023313725.1 Lithobius niger
GAAACCATTTTTAGCCAGCCTGGCTGGGGACCGGCAAAATGTTCTTTCTTTGTTTGCCAAACATATTAACCTGATAATTTAGCATTATCAGCAGACCTCGTCAAATTTGGTGGCGGGCACCGGTCTGATGGGACACCCCGGGATGCAAGCAGGGTTCCCCCAAAATTTTTTATTGTGGTAAAAATTTGCACTTTATTCAGAACAGGGTGTATGAAACAGGAAGTTGGATCTCTTTTGTAGGGATTGGTGACCCTGAAAAGTACCGTTGTTTGAGTTCTTGCTTCCCTCTATGGGTGGCTTCCTTCCTTCTATGGGTGGCTTGCTTCCTTCATGGGATGGCTTGCTTCAGCTTCGTCCTGAGTGCTTAAGGGGGCTTGACCTAGGTTCTGGCTGCGACGTTTGGTCCCAGTCGGTGTAGTCCCTTTTTTCTCTTGACATGTTCCTCAGGTAGTGAGAAGTGAATGTCGTTGAGTGACGCCAGGATGTGGCTTGAAGGATCTCTTCTATTGGTACAGCATTATGGAGTGCCCATGATGTCGAAATTGCTCTGACCTCGTGTGCTGTTGCTCTCTCTCTGCTCAAGTTGGCCTTGTCATATGCAATGTCGATGGTTTTCCTTATCCAACGAGATATCATGGCGGGTGAGGTTTCTCCTGTTTGGAGGTCTACTGGAAGGAAAAGTTGATTTCTGCCTCTCCGGATGTCTTCGTGTTGTGTTCTTGTGAGGCAGAAACGTAGTGCTCGGAAGGGGCATAGTAAACGTTCCGGTTCGTCACCTGTTAAGGTGAAGAAGGCTGGGAAGGTTATTGGTTTCGGTGGTTCAGACGGTTTCCGAGTCTTGGCTCGGAATCCTGCTCTTGGGTGAAGCGTTACTAATGAGAAATTTGGACCGAAAATGCAGAAGGCTGGGTCCGCTAAAAAGGCTTGAATTTTGGAACAACGGGCACTTGCTGCAGTGTGACGAGGAAAATGGTTTTCCGGGTTAGAAGGTGAAGGGAGCTGTCATGTAATGGCTCGTAAGGGGCTCCCATTAGGGATTGAAGGACGATTGATAGGTCCCAGTCTGAGACGAGTCTTCTCGTTGTTGGCCGGTCGTTTTCGAAGGATCATAGTAGGGCCGAAATGCGATAGTTGTCGAGAAGGTTGGTCTTGTTTGCTGCCTTGAAAACTGAGTTTAGAGCTGAGTGGCAGACAAGAATGGTTGAATCTTTGAGTTTATCGATGTCAAAAAGGTTGGTGAAGAATCTTAGAAATTCGGGTAGAGTGGGGTTGATTGGATTAATTTTCCTTGTGAAACACCAATCAAACCGTTTTGACCAGTGGCTGTCGTACATTCTATTTGTTGATTCTCTGGTGGCTTTTGAAGCGATTCGGGTGGCATCATCTTGATGAATTCCAGCCTTCTTGAGGAGTTTGATGATAGTAGCCACGCGTGAAGGTTTAGGTGAAGCTTCGAGCTAGAAGATCTGGAAGATGGGGGAGGCTTCCTGGAGTGTCTACCAGGAGAGACAACAGGTGTGGGAACCATGGGGCTGATGACCAGAATGGGGCTATGAGGAGGAAGAGGCTTCGGCTTTCGTCCGCTTTCTGTAGTACCTGTAGGAGTAGTTTGAATGGCGGGAACAGGTATGCGTACAGGTTGTCCCATGGATACGTCAGGGTGTCGATTGCTAGTGCTCGGTCGTCATGGATCGGGCTGATGTAGTGGGGAAGTCTTGCATTATGCCTCGTGGCGAATAGGTCGATCATCGGTGTGCCCCACGTTGTGAAGAGAGATTCGCAGATGGATTTCTTGAGGCACCACTACCCTGTTGGAGGGGACCAACGGGAGAGGGAGTCTGCAAAGAATTCCCTGGGATGTGGAGTGGAAGCAGAGTGATGTTGTTTGCAATGCAGAGGTTGAGAATTTTGGAAGTTAATTCGTGGAGCAGTCTGGACTTGGTCCCACCTTCTTTCCTTATGTAAGCTAGGGCTGTGGTGTTGTCGGTTTGTACTTGGATCACCTGGTTTTTGATGAGTGAGCGGAAATGTTGTAGAGCGAGGAAGATCGCTTGGAGTTCGAGGAAGTTGATGTGGTGTAATCTATCTTCCTGCCACATGCCTGATGTCTCGAGGTTGTTCAAGTAGTGGGCTCCCCAGCCATGATTTGAGGCGTCGGTGAAGATGATTTGGTTGGGGGAGGGTTCGTGGAGAGGTACTATTCTGGTGAGGTTCGTGACGTCTGTCCACCAGAGGAGGCTTTTGTGGGGAAAGTCTTTGTGGAAGGGGCATTGTTGGTCCGGATTCAGACTCGGATTTGACCAGTTGTCGATTCGGTGGTGATGGAAGGGCCTTACCATCCATCGTCCGTAAGGGATGAGGTTTGCCATTGAGTCCATCTTCCCGATGAGCGAGTTCAGTTCTCGGAGGGAGAAGCTGTGTTGATTTTGGAATTGTCGTATGTGCCATAGGAGGTCTTCTACCCTGTCAAGTGACGGAGAAATTTTGGCCGAGAAGAGATTGAAAGAGGCGCCTAGAAATGTGAGTTCCTGTTGTGGGGTTAGGCGTGACTTGGCGAAGTTTATGCCGAAGCCCAGTTAGTTTAGGAGATTGATTGTGACATCCCTGTCTTGTTCGAGGCGTCGGGGGTCTTGGTTGTGTAGGGCCCAGTCGTCGAGATAAGCCCTTGCTTTGATCTGTTGTTGGTGAAGGTGGGCTAGGATTGGTTTTAGAACCATGGTGAAAATTCTTGGAGCTGCGTTCAAACCGAAAGGAAGACAACGGAATTCGTAAAATTGGCTGTTGTAGATGAATCGGAAGAATTATGTGACAGATGAGTGGAGAGGGAGTGTAAGTAAGCGTCTTCCAGGTCTATGGAAACTGTCCAGTCGTTTCGTTTGAAGGAGAGGCGGATGGATTCCAGTGTTTCCGTTTTGAAGTGGGGATTGTCGATGTATTTGTTCAGGGCCTTCATGTTGAAAATGAGTCTTTGACCCCCTGTCTTCTTTGGACGGGTGAAGATAGCACTGTAGAAGCCCGGTCCTGGGTTTTGAAGTTTGATGATTGCCCGTTTCGCCAGAAGAAGAGAAACTTCCGACATTCGAGAGGGCAAGTAACATTTGATGATTGGCCCAACGTTGGCCAACCATTGATTACGTTGGCGACACGTTGGCAATGGTTTTACCATGTTGGCACATTGTTGGTGCGCCTGCATCCTTGGGGCAGTCACATGGCCCACTGTAGGGCCTATCAATGAGTGCCAACAAGTAAGCATCCCTTCGTTGTGCGAACGAATTTATTTTACTACTTCCCCAACATATTGGAACCCTTCACTGGGCCAACGTAGCTCTTTGCTGCCTCTCCAACATGTTGGAAGGCCTTAGCTGGGCCAACGTATTTCTTTATGGGCTCACCAACACGTTGGCAATCCTTGATTGGACCAATATACGTATTTATATGCTCTATGAATGTGTCGGTCGTCCTTCATCGGGCCGACATATTTCTTTTTTGGCATCACCAATACGTTGGCAGTCCTTCGTTAGGTCAATGTATTTCTTTTGCTGCTCCCTCAATATGTTGGCTGTAGTTCGTTGGCCCAACGTATTTCTTCATCTGCTGTACCAGTATGTTGGCCATCCTTAGCTGGGCCAACCTATTTCTTGTTTTGTTCCACCAGTATGTTGGCCGTTCTTCGTTGGGCCAACGTATTTATTTTTTGATCCACTAGTATGTTGGCCGTGCTTCATTGGTCCAACATATTTTCTTTGAACTGCAACTAAAGTATAATGTTAGAAACAATTATTTAAAGTAATTGTTAACGTTATTATTTAACGGATTGTTTAACCATAAGTAGTGTTACTATGAGTTTATAAGATTGTCCATAATGCTGAGCAGTACCTATGGACACACTGCACGGTCAAACTGAATTTTTTTTCCTCTGATTATAAAATCTTATTTCTGTGTACTGCACTAAACTGTTTGCATTTCTTCTATAGGCCATCAAATTACATCATTTACTTTTATTTATTTTCTACAGACTTGAAACTTCATAAAAAATTTTACGATGAAAACTTCTTCTCCCTGCATTCTTAGCTTTATATGCATAGTTAAGGTCAGATTCACATATGGTTCTGGTGGTGTAGTGGATAACGTAGTGGATAACTCCCGGGAGTTACGGTCGCCGGGAGAGGAGAATCGGCTGCGGCAGTCGGGGTTTGCGGCTCGTTTCTGTTTGGTGTGCTGGTTGGAACGGGGCCGAGACTGTCGTTCTGATCGAAAGGGCTGAGGTTTACCGGTTGAGACATCGTTACGTGAGGTGTTTGTAGACGTCGATGATTTGGTCCAGTCGGAGGAGGAGAGCTTGAGTTCTGGTGTGTAGTGGTGGACGCTACGACGGGCTAGGTGCTTGTAACGTCTCCGCACTCATGGCTGACTTTCTTGCATGTAGAAATGACTGTTTCGTAACTTTCTGACTATTATGGCGTATAACAGCGCAGTTGGGCCTTAATCCCGGAGGGAGTGAAGATACTTTCCTATTTAAATTTCATAGGTCTAACCAGTAACTATCTACCTGGTCTTTAAGGCTGCCACCACCGGTGGTTAAGTTTAAAAGCTAAGGGGGTTTAGAATAAAAATGGGCTACATATTATTTAAACGCTAGCAATTAATCTGCACTAGAAACCGTACTTGTAGTTTTAAAAACTCTTGGATTTAATAAAAGAACAACAAATGAAAAATGGTACTTTACATTTCAATTACTAGTTACAATAAAAGGCTTTAAATTAAAGCAACTGGCTTTCCGTGAAAGCAACGAATTTACATTACAGAAAATTCAAGAATCAAAAGCAACAACTGGCTCTTTAGATTAATACACTTTTTGACAAGAAAAAGTAGGGTGAATTCCAGAAGAATCCGTTAATTTATAACCACATCCGCTAAATTATACAATTAACCTAGACAGAAAAAACTCTCGCAAAAGATTCCCAAATCCTCAAGGGCCACTGTCTACTATTTAAGTTAAATCGGAGTTAAAAATAAACAAGAAAAAAAACCTGGTTTTTAGGAAGAGAACCACTCTGACATTACAGTAAGCAGAACCTAAATGCCGTTTGGCATGCTTAACTGTAAAATTCCAAAATAAGAGGCAAGTTAAAAATTGAACTATAAATTTAGAATGGGGGTTCTAAAATTAAACTTTCAATTAACTAGTAACTTATACTGACCACTACCTTTGCCCAGCATAGCAACCTTCAAAAGGCAGCATCTCCACTCCTGACCGGCCGTGACCACCACTTGTTTTAGATCTGTGAGCTGTGTTGTGGATGTGAGACGACTGGGGCTTTTTATGCTAGAGCGCCGGATTTTGGTTGCAAAAGCGCGGATGCCAAGGAGAGCTGCGGGGGTCTGATTGGCTGAGGGCCTGGAGAACAATGGAAAGTGGGAGGAGAAGTCGGGTGAACAAAGGCTTTTGCTGGGGACCCGTTTGAAGGAACAGGGACTATGTACACATGTGCCAATAACGAGTTTTGAACTGTTTGACAATGGAAAATTGGCTTTTGGGAGACTTTGGTGTTTAGGTGTACAAAATATTAAACTACAGTGTTATGCACTGCAACTATTGAAGGAGGGGGACGAAGTATAATGCACAGTTTGACTTTGGCAATTTAATAGAAAGAACAGATCGTTTGTTTGCATTCGGATTGTTGGTAGTCACGGTCGAGTTTTCAGTTTACTATTTACAATAAATGAAATTCACGTTCGTTCAAATCGTTGCTGAAGGAAGGCTAAGCAGAGGTAGTGATCCGGGGGCAAAAGATTAAACTCAAAAGGTTAAATAAACCAGCTTAGTAAAAGTTATAATGAATTAAAACAAGTTAAGTTTTGCCTCAGCAGAGAATAGCGATAGAGAAAAGTCGTACATTTTTCAGGGCATTTGGTGCACAACAAATAAAATAAAAAATATCGTACTAGATCTGTATCCTACATATATGTGAGGTTAAGTACCTTAAAGGAAGCCCCTCCTAAAACACAACTAAGCTAGTGTATTGATGGCTTTACGCCAGTAATAAAATAAAAAGAAATAATTACATTTGTACATGAGTTTTGAAGTTACGGTGGCCGGAAGTGTGAGCGCTACGGCCCAGTTTGGTGACTTTTTCAAATAGATGTATCTGCAGAACTAGAAGGAATTTTAATATTCTGTTTTCACAGGAATAAAGTTCAAGTGAGTGGCTATTAAGGGAGACTATAATTGGCCGTTTCGGTTGGTAACTTCATGTCGAACATCACCCTCAAAGTTGAGGACTGATTGGAGCTTCAGAAAAATTGAGTTTTTCCCCGAGGTTTTTGATGTTTGGAGTCCGGGTATCCTCTCCAATCATGCCGCAGCAAATAAATCTATTACAGGTGCTTGAATGGTTTAGATGTGCGAAAGGACGTCTTGTCTTGACGAAATGATTTGGGCTTGTGTGCGATGTCCAGGTGATGCGCAAGAGCCGGAATTAGGCCGCGGAAAAGCTTATCGGCTTCGTGAAGTGGCTGGTTGAGCAGTCGATGTCTACTGGAGTCGTTGAGGTTATTAGTGCATTTAAGAGCAGCTTCTCTCAGTAACAGCGTGTTATTGAAGAGAGCACGGACAGCCCAGAATATGAAGTGGTAAGTTGCAAAGCTTGCTTTTTGAAAAAGTTGGGATATGAGGGAGGATAAGTTGGTCATTTCTTCAGGGCTTGCGTCGGTCGATAGCTTCTCGCAGAGAGCATTAACGGCTGTGTTCAGTACGTCAGCTTGCGAAGCAGCGCATAGACTCAGGCGTAAGCACTTGTCGTTGCCGTAGAGTACAAACGAGGGGATGTCTATTCTTTTGGGGATGTTGAGGCCCGATGCAAAATCCATTTTGACTTCGTTGCAAAGAAATTCGCATTCACGATAAGTGTCGAAATTTTTGGGGTTGGTGGCTCCGTCACCAGATGGTCGAAAGAAGCTTGTTTCGCTACCAGGCCGAGGTGCAGGGGGATCCGTGTCGAGTAGTAACAGCTCGCCCTTTCCTAAGAGGGAGCCACCGTTTCGAAGCAGGCAGGTTAGCAGAGTCGTCGACTGGCCCAGAATGCTACGCCGCTTGGCGTCTTTGTCACGTTGGGCGAAACCAAAGCCGGTTTTCAGTCCTGCGTTAGCAGATTCAGACGGTTTGTAAAGAAAACAGTCCGGTACAGTATCTTCTACGGTTTTGAGAAGGGATGCTAAGGGGATTGTAGGATCGTCACCGCTGTCATCCGGAAAGTGAATGTGTTTTGCGGCGGCCGCTTGAAATGCCAGTGCGTGTTGCGTTGTGGCGAGAGTCTGTGCGTCGGTCGAAAGGCCGCTTGCATGCTTGCGCTTCTTGGAGGCGGGTTCAGAGACGTGCGAAAGACGATTGCGGCTTTCATGACTGACGGTAGAGGCGTGATAGCCCGTCTTGTCGACGTGGAGCACGACGGAGGAGGCATCGAGTTTGTGCCGGCGTAATGACGGAAGACGGAGTCAACAAGGTTGCGAGCTTCACTACGTGTGACGCTGTGTTCTCTGCGTGACGATCTCGACAAGAGATCGAGCGGGAGTTGGTGGTCGAAAGGCACACTTGTGATGAGGCTTGCCGTAATTTTTTCTTGGCTTCCCGGAACAGTGCTTTGGCTCGTCGGAAGTCACCTTCCAAGGTGGAAAGGTCGAGAGGCAGCGGAGTGCGTTGACCGTCTTGGAGCGGAGAGTCTTCGTCGCCGTTAGCGGCGTAACTGTCTTGGTCTAGGCCAGGCGTGCCATGGTCGTTGCGGGCGGTCGGGATAGCAGCCGGAATGAGCACACCATCCGAGGTCGGAACAGTGGTCGAAAGGGTGGTATCCATCGTAGTGAGGATGTGCGAAAACGAGATGGTCGAAAGGAAATATCCAAATTCCTGTGCTAAAGGCAGGAGACGAGGTGACGCGTAGGAATCTCTGGAGGAAAATGAATGGCGAGACCAACCACATTCTCGCTTATATAAAGAGGGCTGCGCATGCGCAGTAGGACATGCAATCAGGCGGCTACAAGCAACTAAAAACCTCCAGGGAGACATTAATTGAGGACAATGTAATGCTAAATTATCAGGTTAATATGTTTGGCAAACAAAGAAAAATAAATCTGTCTTAATGTGTCTTTCTAGCCATACGTTACGGTCCGACTGCAGCTCCGTAGTCACCCACTGCCTTTGATCGCTTTTGGAAGGGTTGAGGGGGGGGGGGGGGGGAGAAATGTCTCCAAACTTTAGAGGGGCGGGGATGAAACCATTCTTTATTCAAACAATATAAAATGTGTACAATATAAAGTAGTGTGTGATTTCGTCCGATGGTTGATGGCTATTTTTTTAGCCAAGTCGAGAGAATGTGGGTATGACTCCTTCTCATTAACGACCGGCCAATATCTGCTTTTCTTCTGCAACTAAATTGCCTCAGGCCTATCTACCGGAAGAGAAACCATTTTCTCTGTTGAAGTGATGGTACATTGAATTTAAATAAACATTTTGTCTTTTGTTTTACGTGTCGCTTTAATTTGTATATCTCATCACTACTGCTACTCGATGCGAACCCGCATTCATCATCATCTTGCCGGGAAAATGGAGCTTAGCAAGCTAACGCGCCGTAGGAGGCACCGGCTTGCCTCAGCCAGCGTCACCGTGAAATGACACCGAATACCCGTTAATGACTTAAGCCTAACAATGGCTCACCGTGTTTGTTGAGTTAACACGAAATAATTATTGCATGAATAATATTCCAAAATTTTCCACCGGTTCTAGAATGATTACCTGACTGCTAAGCACTGTTATTTGTTCGACATAATACCCAAATTGTTATTATGTGAAGATTGCTACGGTTGTTATAAGCGAAGCGAGAGAAAAAGCCGCCATTATTGTTTGTTTATTTACACTAAAAAGAGATTCGGATCATGCCTAACTATAGATCACATACACGGAACCTTCATGTCGGCAACGATTACACACGGAACGATCACGTCGGCAACGATTATACACGGAACGATCACGTCGGCAACGATTATACACGGAACGATCACGTCGGCAACGATTATACACGGAACAATCACGTCGGCAACGATTATACACGAAACGATCACGTTGGCAACGATTATACACGGAACGATCACGTCGGCAACAATTATACACGGAACGATCACGTCGGTAACGCTCGAAATGGCCAAAACGTAACTTCAAACTCAGCTTCTGCAGTGGGTACGGAATTTCTCTTAAATATCGACAAACCAGCTGGAATTCGGCTTATGATTTGTTTCAAGACTACCATTTTTGGTGAACTTACGTTTTAAGCCAAGATTTCGCAGTGCTGTTGACGAAAAAGCTTACGTTTTGAAAATGATCAAGTTGAGACTAGGCCCCCTGGTACGGACTTCTGAGACGCATTGAAAAATCAGGGGGCTGCAACTGTACTATAGTTTGTTCCACATTATGTTTTCAGAAAACTGACTAAATAAAGACACGTTTCCCTGCACTAAAGTGCAAAAACATGTGGCTATCAGATTGTACACTCAACAAAGATACTGTTAGAGTTTACGAATGGGATGTTTACGGATTTTTTGCACTCGTAGTAGAAGAAAACGTGACGTCATACAGTCAGTTTTCTAAAAGCATAATGTGGAACAAAGTGTAGAAGTAATGTATTCCAAACCCTCGCAATCTGCAGCCCTTCAGGCGCTTCGCCGATGCCAGTAACGCCAACATGGCGCAAGCTAACTTCCCGTGCTCGTTTGAATGAGATTCGTGAGAGGCCATTCCTACAATTTATTTATTTACAGGTTTTTAAAATTGGTTTCGTTCTTTTTTACGTTGCTTTCGTTTTCTTTCATTTTGGTTTCGTTATGTTTCAAATTGCTTTAGTGTCTTTGCACTTTGGTTTCGTTTCTTTTCATTTTGCTTTCATTTCATATTAGTTTGCTTTAGTTGATAGATAATTTTATAATTCTTAAAATTGAAGCAAACTGAACGGAGAATATAAAACGTAATTCATAGTAAATAAATTAAAATGCAGGTTTGAAAACGTTTTAAATTAATGATTTACTATAAATACCAGGAAATGGCAACAAACTGCTACAGCTAAAGTAGAAACAGTGAACAATGTGGTGAGAATCATCAGTGTATTTTCTGTCTGTACACGTTCGAGTATTAAGTTTCTTTTTTTTTTATTTATTTGTAATAAATAATATGTAGAATTATTATTAAATGGCAGTAATATCACCAGCATTTTTGTAATTGTAAGTTGAGTCCAAATTGTTAGGTTACGATCAAATGAAGTCATAGACGTATGTGATAGTGTTATGATAGTGTCTCCAGCGTTTGGAAAAAAAATTCTGTTTGTGAGTTGCACTAAGAAACTGAACCCTATTTCAGCTTGGCTTTATAAAAGAGTTATTAAAACGTGTTGAAACGCAACTCACAACATGGTGACGACAGCACCATTCTGAGAGATGAGAGAGCAACAAAAAAGAATCTGATTTCGACCAGAACATTAGTAAACGGAAATTATCGCTGGCAGGGACGAGTTTTTGGTTGGGGTTTCTGATGTTGTGTGTTTAGCCACAACGAGCGCGGCAGCGCGAGCGAGGCATGTAATTCGGGGAAAAAAATTACCACCATTTTCGTGAACAGCGACCTTGATTTAAAAAAAATTGTTTTCGATTTTTTTCCCGTAAAATATGCAAATCAGGGTAAATCAAGGTTAACGAAAATAACGGTCATTTTTTTTATCCAAATTGCATGCCTCTCTCGCTGTGGATAAACACATAACATCAGAAACCCCAACCCAAAACTTGTCCCTGCCAGCGATAATTTCCGTTTACTAATGTTCTGGGCGAAATCAAGTTTTTTTTGTTGCTCTCTTATCTCTCAGAATGCTGCTGTCGTCACCATGTTGTGAGTTGCATTTCAACACGTTTTCTAATAATTCTTTTATAACGCCAAGTAAACTAGCGTTCAGTTTCTTAGTGCAACTCACGAACAGAATTTTTTTTTCCAAACGCTGGAGACTGTCACATATGTCTATGATTTCATTTGGTCGTAACCTAACAATTTGGACTCAACGATTAGCATCTTCACGCGCCACAGTGCTGCCCTCGTTTACAATTACAAAAATGCTGGTGATATTACTGCAATATAATAATAACATTTATTACAAAGAAATAAAAAAAAAAAAACTTATACTCGAACGTGCAGAGACAGAAAATACATTGTTCATATTGTTCTACTTCCTGGTATTTATAGTAAATCATTAATTTAAAACGTTTTCAAACCTGCATTTTAATTTATTTATATATGAATTACGTTTTTTATTCTCCGTTTAGTTTGCTTCAATTTTAAGAATTATAAAATTATCTATCAAGTAAAGCAAAGTGAAAAAAAAAACTAAAGCAATTTGAAACATAACGAAACCAAAATGAAAGAAAACGAAAGCAAAATAAGAAAGAACGAAACCAATTTTAAAAACCTGTATTTATTTTATTTACAAAATTATTGTAACGCCCTATGAAGCACATAACAGAAATTTCAGATGAAAACACAGATTACAACAACAAATAAAAAAAAAAAACAGAAAAAATATGGCGGCCACCTGATGCCCACGCTCTCGCCTCTGCTCTTGTCAGAATGAGATTCGTGAGAAACACACCACTCACTCCTATATAGTAATCACTCTTGTGGTTTGCGACAAGGCTACGTATGTAGGCCTATTACAGCATTGATTACAGGCAGCTTGCCACAAATGTAAAAACGCTGTATATTTTAAAAGCTCTGCTATCAATTTATAAAAGCAAGCTATCAATTTATAAAATCGAACAGCTATTGAAAAATTAGTTCAAAGTTTTGCCTGTCCTAGGATAAATTTTGAAAACAGTATCACTGTTTAACTGTAGCTGAGGGTGTTTTATCCTAATCGTTTGGACTTAAGATTCTCCAACTTTTTGGGGTTTCTGCCACTGAATTTCCTCACCATGTTTAGCCGTAATGGTGGTTGCCATCCCATAATCTCAAAGCGGAAGTACGATAGATGGTTCCCCCTTAAATCGTGAATCTGCTTGTCCGGTAAATCGTCCTAGATTGAATACGCTTAGGTTGGGATAAGATACACACAGCAAACTCCGGATGTGCCGGTAATAATCAGTAACAAACTAAATATTGCTTCAATAATGCTGGTTCAATAATGCAGAGTTGAATAGTTTCAAAAGTGGTTGAGTAACAATCACAGCACGCACGATCATTGTAGTACCTACACAGAGAAACGGGCTATTCAGCCACTGCATTAAAACCGCTATTTGCTTCAGTAAGAAGACCAAACACCAGGGGTTCCAAGGGGGAGGGGGAAGAGCAGGGATGGGGAGGGTATTCAGACCACACAAACAACGGAGGGAAACAGGAGGTATGGGGGACCACAGAGGGGATCTAACCACACCATGGGGGAACATGGGGAGGCTTCAGGGGGGGGGGGGGGGGTTCAGGGAGGGGACAGTGGTGGGCGACCGTTTTCGTTTCATGCAGCCCGGTAGAGTATTTCGCTGTCGCATGTTGAAACCAGCTAGAGAACGGTGTATGTTACACTAGTAAAGTTAAATTTGCGTTATTTACGGAGATTTGTGTATTAATTTTTAGTATGCTAAAATGTGCAGTTATTTGTTTGTAGTTTTATGTTATTTTGATTCTTGGGCAGACGACCTACTCACTGCTCCCAAGTAAATAAATTCTAAACAATAACACACCCAGTTAATAAACAAAATCCAGACTATTAATAATTTTGAGCTCGTAGTTGTGTTTTACATCGAATATCGCTTTGCTTTTACGTTAAAATCAGAGTGTTTGGTTTCACAGCTGGCCCGGGAAGTGTTCAGCATTCAACTCATTCCTTGTGTTAAATTAGGACACCTGGCAGGCAGTGCTTATTAGAGTTCGTTTGCGCACGAGAATTTTCAGAAAATGGACAGGAGGCGGAGGCAGCTGCCTACTTTACTTTATTCTTACCGAGCCTTACCAATAGGCTGAGGCGGTGGCTTGTTTGTTTGTTTATTCACAGGGCACTGGCCCGTAGCCGTACACAACATACTAACAATACAACCATACAAGTTAAACAATACAAGTAAAACAGGCGGCGGAGGAGGAGATATCAAAATGGTACAATGCTGTAACATGTTACAATGGTGCAATAAAGGCGCGAAACGCGTTTGACCGAATTAGAGCTCACTCGAACAATGTGCAACGATGCCTGGGCACGGAGAAGGTAACATTGTCATTGTATCTTGTTTGAGTTAGCATTGTCGGCCTTCCAGCTCTATTGGCCGCGATTCTGCTGTTTGTCCTGTCATTTCGTGTATTACTGTAATTCCGTTACTGTAAGGTTTGATCTCGATCTCCCATGTTATAGCCGAAATTTGGAAGCTTAATATCTCTGCCGTCCTTCAACGTTTTCTACTGAAATTTGGTGTGTAAGCCTTGTGGGACTTGGCCAACACGTGTACCAACTTTTATTAATTTCCGATTTGTCACATTGGAGATCTGAACTTCAGCTGGTATCGTGAGTTTCATTTTTGTCATATACGGTGCGGTTGGGAAACTTTGGACATGTTTATACAATGGGGTCTACAGACTAAACCATTTGTCGTAGAAAGCTGGTTTTTAGCTCATTTGAAAGATCTACTTCCGGAGATGTGCCCTTTATAGAAATAGAAATTTCAATCGGTCGTCCCGTTCCGGAGTTACGGAGCCCTGAACGATCCGTTTTATTGTAATACATTATTTTACACATTGTTTTTAATCAACAATGTCCATCAGCAAACGCCAGACGGAAAGCGTAAGCAAATGATAACAATGCTGGTGAGCCAACAATTTACCCGCGCGTAAAGAGGAAGCATTATCCTTATTACGAATCGTTTTATATAATGATTTCACGTCATTCTCCGTGTTAAAGCTAAAGTGTCCGTTGCCCATTTGGCTTGCCATCCTATATCTAGACACACGCTGGTGTGTCGCGCCAAGTTAGGCAACAATCATCACAACAAACACCACATCAATTCAATTGTCGAGGTTGTAAACCATTGTAGCGCGACGCCATAGCGTCAGTGTCTTATATCTTGAAGCATAGTTGGGCACATTTCAGGTACTTGGGGAAAAATAATAATGCGGTACAAAAGCTTAAATTGTGTTGAAATCAAGAGCAATGACCCACCTGACAAAAATTAACTCGTGTAGGAATGCCAGCTAAGCTGATTTCAATGCAAAATCTGACCCTCAATAACGTTGAAAATGTGTAACTTAGCTAGCTACTAGGTAACTAGCTAGCTAATTGTATAGTCCGCTCATCCCCATGTTAAATTCCATAGGGTGATTATTCATCGATACCGAGATAAAGGGAAGGTTTCCAGCTATGAAATTGGACGAATGGCTGCAGTACGATACGACCTGCGTACCTTTTATGGTTTGGAGCCAAGGGGTGTAATGATGATGGCGTGGGATGGCGCCTAACTACGAAAATATTGTTATAACCATTGTTAGTATTGTCGGCATCGTCTCTCATTGGACAGCCAAAGTTCGGACAATGACAACGTGTATACTGACGTGCGTGCCGAAACACACACTAGTGTAGAACGATAAATTTCAACAACGTTGCCAAAGAAATTGTATTCACGTCCAATTCACGAAAAATAAATCAACTCTGAAAACAAAGCAAAATAAACAAAGCCAAAAACTGGTGAAGAGGCCACCAAGTTGAGAATGGTTCGGCCTAGTAGCAAAATGTTGAAAACCAATTTCTTGTTGACGTGCGACTTTATTACACATCTGCACGGTAGTAGAGTTGAGTTTAATACACTATTTTTAAAAAAAGGACTGATATCATATCAAAAACCAAAACTGGTAAAAGAAGCCGCCAAGTACCGAATGGTTCCGCCCTTCAAAGGAGTGATATCAACACACCAAAACATTCGCCAACTTAATCGCACCGAATAATACTTTGGACATTATAAATGAAAACTTGAACATTGCTACCGAAAATAGCAATGTTCTAGTTTTCATTTGACATTCGAACTATTAAGCGGTGCGATTAACTTGGCGAATGTTTCGTTGTGTTGATATCACTCCTTTGAAGGGGGGAACCATTCCGAACTTGGCGGCTCCTTTTACCAGTTTTGGTTTTTGATATGATTACAAATACCGTACGGACAAAGCTGCTGATATATAGCTGCGAAGAAACCAACTTCCAAAAGAAAGACTTGCACTGAATGAGCGAGCTAAGCGAGCGAAATTCAGTGCATTTGCAACGACTGCAGACAACCAGCTTGGTATGACAAAGTATAACGAATTAGAAAAACAAAAACGAGCTCGTTTGATACTTATGGTAAGGTTTAACTGCTCCGAAGTCAAAACAGCAAAGTAACACAAATAAACTTTCCTGTAAGGTTTCACAGACCGTAGTGTTCCTGTACTGTTTAGTCCACGTGAAAACTTACTGCTGTATTCAACCATTAGACACGTAAATAAAATCAAAACCATAACCAACTTTAAAATTGTTGTAAGAACAATATAGTGCATAATATAGGCTACACATTCGCCTACTTTCGGGGCTAATTTTTCATCATCATTCTAGTCCGGTCGTCTCCTTTCCGTTCATCCTATTGATACATACACCAGTTTTTAAGATTCATATTCAAGATTTCAGGATCGGTATTCCATTTTTATTTTCAACTAAATTTCCAGGATTTCAAGGAGTCGTACGAACCCTGAATTAGTTAATCTGTAGGTCTGTACTAAGCACACTAAAAGTATGGTTTCTACGATTTTTCAGCGATGTCCTTTAGCCAAGTAGAATGAACAATCAGACATATCGTGTTCTAAAGTAAAAACTGTAAAAACATGTGAATACAGCAGTAAGGTTTCACGTGGACTAAACAGTACAGGAACACTGCGGTCTGTGAAACCTTACAGGAAAGTTTATTTGTGTTACTTTGCTGTTTTGACTTCGGATCAGTTAAACCTTACCTTAAACATCAAACAAGCTCGTTTTTGTTTTCTAATATATAGTGCAGCGTGCAAGCTCGGTAAAGTGGTGTTCCTTGCGGCAGTGTTAGTGTGGTGTTGATGTGCAGTCCAGAGTATGAAGTGTGCTTTGGTTATTTATTACTCCGTCCGCTGTGTACATTTCGGTGGTACAATGGGCAAATGGTGGATCATACACTGTTTGAGAAAGTGATATATCAGGAATTGTAACTGGAGAGAGGCGGCCCTTGTGGGCTGTGGTATTTTGGTACAGTGTTTTTTTTTTCCAGTACCCAGTGATGTGTTGAGTGTAGAAGGTTCAGTGTTGTGTAGAGTTAAGTCAGGGTAAAGTTGAGTTAGCACTATAGTGTAGATATGAATGTATGGCGGTGAGGGCCGAGTAGTACTCAAATACCTCTAAATCTAAATCATCTTCTTAAATCTTCCAGTTTTAAACCTTAGAGTACTAATTCTATAATTTTAAGTCTGTCTACGTGACTGAATTGCTTGTTTAGTTCTTCACTGCGGGTTTCGGGAAGCCATTTGAAATTATTTCCGCGATTGTTTGCCACGATAACGCATCTGCCTTGGCGTTGTGGGCCAAGTAGTATTCAGTAAAG
Source organism: Lithobius niger (assembly GCA_023313725.1). Taxonomy (NCBI): domain Eukaryota; kingdom Metazoa; phylum Arthropoda; class Chilopoda; order Lithobiomorpha; family Lithobiidae; genus Lithobius; species Lithobius niger. The sequence goes on from JAHWFP010013682.1 coordinate 145,041, forward strand.
CAAATCAAATCATCTGCCTTCAATAATGCAGAATCAACTACCCATCGAGATGACACATGCTAAATCTCGATACACGCTAGTGTGTTGCAGTGAAATAATAGACATGGAAGAAAGTTCAATTGGGCAGAACATGAAAATAAATACGGATTTGTAATTTTCCGTTTTTTCGCAAACAAAAGTTGGTGGACAGTGGATACACCGTACACATGATAGACCAGACCGTAGCAATTACAATGAAATGGAAGTGAAAAAAGCTAACAAAGTAACTGAACAAAAAACGGCTTCACCGTTTTGAAAAAAAAAAATATTTGAGCTCGTATCCCCATACTCACAGCTCTGAAGGAACACAAATAAAAACGGACTAAAGTTCACTCGAACGCAGCAAAATATAATTTGAACTTCAATTCAAAGGAACAAGGATTGTGACATGCCAGCATCTATGCACATGCATACATGAAACATCAATAGTCAAACAAATAAAACGGTTGGATATTTCACACACAAAATACACACACAAAAATATATACACATGCACACGCACACACAAACATTAAACAATTCAAACACACACTTCGTTCAGTTTCTCACGGATGTACGTCAAAACAGCGCGGAAATAACAGCGCACGACAAAACGGCGTCAAAACAGCGTGACGACAAAACAGTGTGACGACAAAACAGCGCACGACAAAACAGCGCACATCAAAACAGCGTGACGACAAAACAGCGCGACGTCAAAACAGTGCGACGACAAAATAGCGCACGACAGAACAGTGCGACGACAACACAGTACACGACAAAATAGCGTAAAAAGTTGTTTAAAACAATGATACTTCGAAATTATCAGTGAGACAAATATCAAACTAAGAAAATATCAAACTATATAAGACCCCTTTTCATGTGCTGAATAATTTTTCTTATTGCGGGTGGTTTTCCCTTCCTGAAAGAAAAAGCTATTCCCCCCTCCCCCCTCCTCCCTGTCGTAAAATCGTAACACCCCCAAAAAACACGGAAACCCATAACGCCCATAGTGATTTGGTGCATACAAAAATCATAATCTTTACTTATAAATGTAAGAAGGTTTGATGCTGGTATAAAAAGGCTTGTTAAAAAAAAATAGCCTTAATTTTAAAATGTAATGATTTTCCCTTGACGATAGCTCAGTCCGTATAATCTTTACTTATAGGTGTGATGCTGGTTAAAAAGTCTTGTCAAATAAAAAAGTCCTAATTCTTAAAACGTCATGATTTTCACTTGATGATGGCTCGGTCAGTAAAATTGTCAAGACTTGTCAATAAAAAAAAGTAAAACTAACAGGCTGGGTAAAATAAAATCAGACTTGTAACTGAAAGCTGTGTAACAGAAATTAGAAAAGAAAAAGGAGAAAATGTAACGAGATTCGTACCAGCAACAGATAGCCCGACGAAAATATACACATCACGCGTTAGCAGGTTGAGCTACGGTGCCATGCTGACCCTGAAGTAGAAACTTATTGTTTTTATTCTTATTTACAGCTTGTAATTAAAAGTTATTTTTTAGGCCTAAACGAAAATTACCTATTTTATTACCTTCTTATCTCCCCCATCAGCACATGAAAAATAGTCTTCAGTTTAGTGTGCAAATTAGGGATCTAGCTTTGCACTTTGAAAAGAGTAGAGCATTCTCGAAGTATCATCGTTATAAAACATCGTTGTGCACTATTTTGTCGTGCGCTGTTTTGTCGTGCGCTATTTTGTCGTCGCGCTGTTTGTCGTTACGCTGTTTTGTCGTCACTCTGTTTTGACGTCGCTGATTTGTCACTCGCTGTTATTTCCACGCTGTTTTGACGGCATAGCGTTTCTCACACAACCACTGAGTAAAAACAGTACTTGTTCCCTGGAATTACAATTCAAATTATAGTTCGTTGCGTTAGAGTGGTCTCTGATCCGTTTTTATTTGTGCACTGTCACAGCTGTTAGTATGGGGATACGGGCTGTAATATTTTTTTTCTAACGGCAAAGCCGTTTTTTGTTCAGTTAATTATATCAGAATTTGTAATATGATGGCATTTATCAAACTGAACCAATCATGTCATATGTATTTCTTTTAGTTACTTTAATATTCGACAAGTTCAATGCCAAGCCATTCCGTCTTTTATTACAGAATTACAGATATCTCCAATTTAATTACAGATATCTGCAAATGTTTTTGATATCTTAAAAGAATTACAGATATCTTCAATTAAATTAAAGATATTAGTAATTCTGTAACAAAATACGGAATGGCTTGCTATACACTGCCACATTCGTCTATCGTCATGAGCTTGTCACCGCAAAGATATTTTTTTTTTGGGGGGGGGTGCTATTTTAGCTCGATATTCACTGGCCTTCGACTTATTCTTCCCAATCCTAGTGTGGTTGCATCATGGCCGATGCCACACGTCCTCTGGATATGTCAATTTTTTCCATTCTGTTTCGTTTTTTTTCCCCTTTGACTTAAATGCTTCTTAAGGTTGACTGCTGTCCGTGCAAACCTCGTTTCTCTGGCGGACAACGCTGCTTATATTTCGTTCCAACGAAGAAACACGGTTCGCGCACAATTTTAAAAATACATCACTGCTGTATCGCTGGCATAAAGAGCCGTACTAACCTTTACATTACGTTCAGACAGCGCACCTGCACCCTGCTCCCTGCTACTCATCTATTTACTTATACTCAGACATTAAATTAACAGCTTCTAACAGCTTCATACCGGAGTAGTGCAGGGGAAAGCGGTGAACGGCAAGCGGGGATGGAATAGAAACAGAATCGAAGTGACGTCAGCTCGCATAATGCGGAGATAATAATGCATGAGAAAATGAATTTGAGTGAGGGGCGTTGCCAAACCAAAACATTGGAAGGGGGTGGGATTAAAGAGAAACCTTCGTCTGGATTCCGATTTCCCTTTGCGGATGACACGAAATGGAAGGGGGAAGAGAAAGTAATCCCAGGGCTTTATGAGAGGAAGATTGGTAGTGACGCAAAAAATAAAACCAGAGCAGAGATAATGTCTTGCATGTAGTCACTTCTTGCAAAACAAATTTAGTTTAGGCACAGAAGATCTTCTTTTTTCTATTGCTGGGGGAGGGCGTTGGAGATTGAGGTTTACTGACAATTTTTATGTGATTCTCTTCCCATCTCCTGACTCTACACCTCCACCCTCCTCTTTCAGATCCACCAAAGAAAAAAGAAAAACAAATTACAAATTAATAATAGCGGGGAGCACAGAAAGAAAAAAAATACAGCACAGGTTTCCAATTCTTAAACATGAACGGAAAATCTTCACCCTTTTTCATCGTTTTGCGTGCAGAGCAAAAGCTAATCAGGTAAATATCACAAATCAGCTTTAGTTTATATTTTAAAAGCAGTTCAAACCAAAATATAATTCCGCATATTTTAGCTTGAAAACTCATCTGGTGAAAAGAGGGGGAGGAGTGATCAGTTTACCCCACTTAACCAATATGGCTGCCAAGCTAAGTCAAAATTGGGTTCTAGGCCAATATCCCCCTGTTGCCAATATCCCCCGGCCAATTTCCCCCCGAAAAATTGAATAAAGCTTAAAAAACAACATGAAGGATATGTGTTTCTCAGACAAAAAGACCTTAGCAATTACATTGTGTCATATGAATGCGATGAAGCTTAAAATCAACCTGTAGTATGTTACTAACTAAAAGCCAGAAAGCGCACAAACATACATTAAAACTCGACGTTTCGGGTCATCTAAGAACCAAAATAAAAACAATAACAAGTAACACAAGATAGTCATGAGAAAGGTCACTAAGGTGTCAAGAAAAATATCCATTTAACAAGGCAGAACTTGCTATGACTTGTTAACAACATAGAACCGTAAAAAAATAAAAATTAAAAAACTAGTGGTGACTTCGATGTATGCTTGTGGCTAGCAACAGTTACCAGTGTGCTACATTAACGTACCAGTTACAAGCTGAATCCAGTATTTAAGAGGCTCCCTTGGTGTCAGAATTTGTCAACTTTAAATTTTCTTAATAATTCAATGTAATCTTTGAACTTGGTTTGGACATGGTTGTGTACCTGGGGTGAATGAATAGAAGTACACAATGTTTCAAGATTAAGAAGGGTACTATAATTTGACATTACGAACAAAATTTTGGTTCCGGAAATATCTGGATGGCCTGTTTTAGGAAAGTGCTGAACAAATAAATTGGTTCTATCTTTGAATTAGAAATTAGATTTGTGGGACTGGAGCCACTGAATGTTTTTTCTTCATTTTGTTGCTAGTGTTGTTTTTTTTCCAGCAAAGTGTTATTTTTCGGGGGGGATATTGGGAATTGGCAACGGAGGGATTTTGGCCGGGGGGGGGGGGGAGGAGGGATTTTGGCCACCGAGGGATATTGGCCAGGGGGATATTGGCCTGATACCCAAAATTGACCCCCCCCCCCCTCGCAGTTCAGTTTATGACAGTGTCGCCACTGTGTGGCATCGTAAACTTTCGTATTAAAGGCAGGGAGAGAAGTATGAGCCGGGCCAATAATATCTGGTTACAGCCTTGTAAGAAGGTCTAAGGAGCTGGCTTGTTCAGGAGGAAACGAAATTAAGGATGCAAGCTTGTGGACGATTTTGGAAGGTGTTACTTCCAGGGCATAAAGAAAGCCAGGAATATTTCTTCTTTTAAGTTTTGATTTAATAAAGTACTGATGTATGGACTTGTTCGGGAAAACTGTAGGCACACTTACAGTATAGTAATATTCACCTGTATTTACATAACTACAGCGTACACAAGATAACATTAGTATAAACGAGCTGTACCACTTCAGTTGTTTGAGGACTCTTTGAAAGAAAGAACGCCACTTGTTAGGAGTCTCAAGTGCTTGTAGTATCAAAATATTTAGACATGGAGTTCGCCGTGGCTTAATACGGCTTAATTCTATTTTAACTCTAAGCCAATTTCTGTTGTATCAATTT
>JAHWFP010013683.1:0-17557 GCA_023313725.1 Lithobius niger
TCATGGATCCCCCATGCTTATTGTACAAAGAGAAGACGCTAGCCCTCGTCCTGTAGCTGACTACAGACAGCTGAACAACAATACGGTAACCAAAGATTACCCAATTCCCAACATCGAGGAATGTATTGAACGTGCAGCTAAGTGGAAATACATCTCTATTTTCGACCTTAACCGTGGATTTTGGCAAGTGCGCTTGATGCCACAGGCTTCAATGGCCGCCACTATCACGACCCCCCATTGGGAAGTATGCCCCCCTTATGATGAATATGGGGATAAAAAACACTCCATTTTGCTTTCAGTAGCTTATGGACAATGTCTCTCGTGGCATGGAGGAGTATGTCCCTCCCTTTCAAGATGACACCGCCGTTGGTGCCGAAACGTAGCAACATCTCGACAATGTCTTTAATTTTCTCTTTGCTGTCAAGAAGGCCGGGTTAACTGTTAACTCAAAAAAAATCGCAGGTCGCTTGCAGGAAAGCTACTTTTCTTGGTCACGAAGTGGGCAATGGAACTCGCACTCCTTCTGAGGTGAAGGTTTTGGCTGTCCAAAAATTCGCACGGCTACAAACTAAGAAAGATGTCCGTTCCTTCTTTGGTTTGGTTGGTTATTACCAGCGCTACATTCCACACTATTCAGAAACCTGTGCATGTCTAACAGACTCCCTGAAAAAGGATGCAACTGATCCCGTTTTATGGGATGATTCAAAGCAAACTGCCTTTAAAACTTTGAAGACTGCCTTAGTGACGTTTCCTCTCCTAAGAGCCCCTGACTTCAAACAAACCTTCATTCTGCAATGTGATTGTTCAGACCGTGGCATGGGCTGCGTGCTTTCACAAGAGTTTGGCGAAGATGAACACCCCTGTCTTTACGTTTCACGTAAATTAACAGCCTGTGAGCAAAATTACAGGACGACTGTAAAAGAATGTGCTTGTGTGATCTGGTCAGTTGCTAAATTACGACCCTACATCTATGGGGCAAAATTTATAATTGAATCAGATCACAACCCACTTCACTGGCTCAAGCAAATGTCTTGCAAAAACCCCAGATTGCTTAGGTGGAGCCTCACCCTCCAAGACTACATTATACTGTCCGGTACAAACCTGGCAAATTTCACTTAAACGCCGACGCGTTAAGTAGGTATTTTGTTTAAATGTTCTTAAATGTTTAAATATTTGTTTTTCAGTACAAATTTACATTTTGGTCTGTTGGGAGCTCATCCTTAAACAACTCCCAGTGAATTCCCGTTTTGGCCTTCACACCGAAATTTTCCCACCTTTGTGGGAGAATATTTACAAAGATTGTAACGACACTAATTAAATATTCATTAGGAATATTCTACGGGGGTTGTAACTTGTCCCCGGTTGGCCCTTCTTTAAGTTTTATAGGAAATAGTTTTCTTTATAAAAAAAACCGTCTGTCTACCCCTGGGAGATAAAGGATAGCCCTGTTTAGAAGGTTGTTGCGTTTTTATCGATAAACCTCCCAGCGTTGTATTGTTATGTTTAAGTTATGGGTCATACCTTAAAACCCTTCAGAGTCAAATTATCTTGTAAATAGGTTCTTTGGTAACCTTAAACCATTCTAGTGGGAGTAGTTTAACAGTAAATAGAGCTGGTCGTTTACGGCGTACCCATAGTATTCGATTTTCTAACCCCTATCGCAGGCTAGGTTAATTGAAATGCGGCGGAGGGTTAATTTCGCAGGCATCCCAGATAAAAAAAATGACTCGACTTGAGCAGAGGCAGAATCCGTACGGGACAAATTACCAGAGCAATAGACCGCCTCATTTACTTTTTATAACGAAACGACAAAATTAACCTTGTACTTTTATTTAAACCTAGTGTCTTTCTTGATAAATGTCTTTTACCCCATTTTCAAATACTTGTACGATATTCCTGCACCAGGCAGCGCGGACAGTTTTTAGTTAATGGCTGCAAAAACAGTGTTTTTGATTTGTAACTTTCAATTAGTTCTCTTAGCCACAAAAACGTTAGTTCCCCAAAAATGCAAAACGGCGAAGTCAACATTTTTGTAAACCATGTTTCATTTTATGTCAGTTTTTGCATATTTTGGCGGTCTTGTTCTTGCATATCTTGTGTGCACTATACCCTTCCATTCTAGCTTTTATTTTGAGTTCTAAGGAACCCTGAATAAAATCCTGTGTGTGGGGGCCATGTAAAGGCTGGCCGTCGAAAAAAACTTCGTTTTGCAAACGAACAAATTTTTTTTTTCTCTGAGCGCCCAAAAACCTTGATTTTCAAACCTCAGCCATTTCCTCAATAATGGACAGAAACGGTCAAACTCTTCACCATTTAATAGCCTGAATCAATACCTACCTCTTGAGAAAGCCCAAATTGGAAAATTCAATCCAGAAGTTTTACAATCAACCTTTGAAAAACTCACGAAACCAACCGCAGTGCTCATCATTTCCGGCCGCCATTATTGCAACTCCATGTATATTTACTATTTGCTTTCACTATTCTTTTAGGGAAAAAGCCCACAAACACTAGCTTAGTTGTGAATTAGGAGGGGCTGCCTTTGGTACTTAACCTCACATACATGTGGGTACAGACAACCATTTTAAGTGTAATATTTTTTATTATGTTTGTCGGCTGCAAGCCTTATGAAAAATTTCCACTAAAATCAAAAATTATCCCTTAACTTTAAAGTTAAGCATCCAAATTATCTTCATGCGTTATAGCACTTAACTAAGCTAGTTTATTTAACCTTTTTATATATTCTTTTGCCCCCAGAAACGCTACCAATAGTCCGAAATAATTCAACATCGGCATTCTCATGCGAACGAATTTATATTAGTGCATATATGTTTGCTTTAAATCTCAGAAAAACTTCGACTGTGACCATCCGAATGTTTCTACTAGCTCGTCCGTCTATTAAAAACAATATTCTTATAAAGATATGTTCCCAAAGTCAAACTGTGCGTAAAAATGCGGGGGCGCGCCGGCCCCCCCCCAGCTAGTTGTGGTGTGTAACACCGCAGTTTACAATAAAAGCTTGTTAAATTTAATAGTAATGCTTTATGCATTACCCAAGCCAAAGTACTAAGCTTTAACAAGAGCATATTCAAATTGCAATCATGTAAATATTTATTCCATAGTCAATATTTTAAAGTAAAGGCCTTTTCCCAAAGTTCACTTGAGTAAAACTCAAATTGGCCTATCTTTACTTGTCCCTAGTTCTTCAAACGGCTCTGCACCAAAACCCTTTGCCAAACCGATTTCTCCTCCCACTTTCCATTGTTCTCCTGGCCCTCAGCCAATCACACCCGAGCAGCTCTCCTCGGCGTCTGCGCTTTGGTCGCGAGAATCCGCTGCTCCAGCATAAAAAGCCCCCTCAACCCTCCCTCTTTAGCACAGCTCACAGATATCTCAAGCTAGAAGGGTCACGCCAGTCGGGAGTAGAGAAGTCACGTCCGTAGGATGCCATGCCGGGCAAAGTGGTAGTGGTTCGTCTGTTTATAGTTTAGTTTTTGAAAATTTAATTTATGACCCCCGAGTCTAAATTCATAGTTTAAAACTTAACTTAACTCTCTAGCTTACAGAAATTATGGGTGATGACGCCATAATCGGCATTTTTGGTTCACCAAGCCCCATAACGTCAGAGTGGTTCTCTTTCTATAAACCAAAACTTTATTTGTTTTAAATGTAACTTTAATCTAAATAACTAATGGTTTGATCTTTGCGTGGGATTCACTGGAACTTTCACTCCAGACGTACTTTATAAGTAGCCGAGGCTTTTATAATTTGGGAAGTTGACTTAGAAACACCAACTCTGGGAGGTCTGATCCTTTGTTTTATCACTTAGAAACAAAACTGTGAAACGGTTGATCTTTATGCGTGATTGAAACATACTGTTTGATAGATTGCAACCAGCAGAGGCTGTTCAGTCTTGCGGGTGACTCAAGTGAGCACTCAGTATTGCTGTTTCTATTTGAAAATTTAATTGTATATTCAAAACACAAGTGTCGTTTTGTCAGATCGTGTGAATTACTAAAATGTAAATTCAAACTTGTTGCTTTTTCACAAGAATTTATTCGATAGCTTTTCTTGCAAACTAATGTAAAGTGTTCTTTTCATTCTCTGGTGTTAAAATAAAACCAGGAGTTTTAAACTTCAGTTCGTTTGCTAATTGATTAATTGTTTAAGTATAAAATAAATATGTATCCCATCTTTAATTTTATCTCTTGATAAACAGTTAAATTCCACCGTTGGTAGCAGTGAATACCAGCAGTATTAAGGTTAGGGACCGCTCAGAATTTCTCGGGGGGTGGGGGGGGGGAAATAAAAAGAGGGGGCTACAAATTTTGTTGCTGCCCTTCAAGAGGGGATCAAAATTTTTCACTGGCCCTAATAGGGAGGGGGGGGGGGGGGGCGTAATAATTTTCATTATTTTTTTTTGGCAATTCACTTTGTGCAATTGTCCTAAAACTGCTCTCCAGAATTCTTTAAAAAAGTTCTTCTGAATCAATAAAATAGCTTAAGCTTTCGGGGCGCAGCCCCGCTGTAAACATCAGTAATTTAATTTTAAAATGTCTCATGATTATAAAGTGTAGTATTTTCCCAGTTACGCGTACGTATTCGTTTCTCAGAGATCTGCAACGTGTGGTTGTAACACATGTGGTTTATTGTTTAAAAAGTGACAACGGAGTTTTCCGGTTGGATTTTTCCAGCTAACTTAACCCTCTCTCCGTCGATCGAGCAGCATGACCAATTTTGGTTAATTCTTGTTAAACAAAAAACAAAACGGTGTTTTCGCACTGGTTGCATTGCACAGCCAATTCTCTGATCGAACAAGATGGAATGCTAACACCAGGAACCGACCACAGGATTATTTCTGAGTCTACCTTCAGACCAGTATTCCAGTGCACAGGAATGGATGGATATGTGGAAACAAACGGTTATCAACTATTAATGCTTCGATTTTTTTGGAAGGGGGGTCCTACTAAAAAAAAAAGGCCCGTCAAAGGGGGGACCAAACAATTTTTAGGGAAAGTTTAGGGGGGGGGGACTAAAAAATTTTGGAAGGACTCCACCACAAACTTCCAACCCCCTCTCTCAAAAATTCTGAGCGGTCCCTTAGGCCCCTTTAAGTAGGACCCGACACTCCATCCCCCATGCTGGGACTGTAGCCCAATGCTGTGCTTATGCCATAACAGTCGATATAATCACCGCTAAACCTTAAATTGAATCTCCGTGTCAACCAAGGAAACCAGGGGCGTTACAAGCACCTCAGCCGTCGTAGCGTCCGCCGTTACACTTGGACTATTTATTTTGTGTAATTCCCGCGTTTTGCACTTAATAGAGTTCTGGATTGAACTCAACTCTTTTTCTAATCGAAATTGTTGCTTACTCTTTGCATCGTGATGTAAGGTTTGAAATTGAATTTAATGCAAATTCTTGTTGAATTCTAAATGTAAAATTCCCGTTGCTTTCACGTAAAGCCTTCTTGTTAATATTAGTGCTAAATGTAAATACTTGTGTTCTTTATATTTAAACTGTCCTTTAATAAACCAAGAGTTTGTGAAACGCCAGTTGTCTGCTGGTACAATTAATTGCTAGAGTTAAATTAACTAAGAAAACCACTTATTATTTAAACTCAGGACTGCAGTTAACCACCAACCTGGTGGCAGCGAATACCCCACTTTACGATTACTTATTTAGCCTACGTGATTAGGACAAATGACTGCTAGCCATACTGGGCCAGTAGTTCAAGTGTGCCGTTTCCTGGAAAGTAAAAACCGCCACCCAGACAAGTAATTTAAACGTCAATACCATTTTGATGTCGGCGAGGCTACAAGCACCTCGACAGTCATAGCTTCGGCCGCTACAGTATTGGCGGCCAAACGAGGTTGGTGACGTCAGAATGCGGCAGCTGCCCCCACCGCCTCCCCCAAAACGCATAACTTACTGCCACTGTCTGCGACACCAATTGTCGGGGAAAAAATGGTATGCAGTGAATCTGTTTTTATCATATGGTTACCTACATGTTTATTAGATTTTATTAAATAACTCTTCAGTGTTTTACCCTATTGAACTGGCAATTCCAACAATGGAAAGGTCTCGTCGAGACGATTAAAATGATGTATTGGAATGTCAAAATCGGTCAAAAATTGGCGAAACGGCAGAAATTTGGCCAAAATTTGTCCACGGCGTCTTTCAACTGCCCGCGTCGCGGTGATTCTGGCCCTTGAGGATGAACTGATCAAGCGCGACGTTTTTGCCATTCTAAAACGCCCTTGGTGCGTTGACCCTCAAGTGTTAACTTTAGCCCTTGGTCGATTCACCCTTGAGTTTATGATAAACGGTGTTCTGTGAATACGGTCGTTAATGTAAGTATTTTGTTGAACTTTTATTGTTTCATAAAAACAAAAGTTGCAAACTTCTTTGACTTTGACGATCATTTTGCGATGCTTAGCAAAAGGTATTTAATGTAAAAATTTATTATTTAACCTAACTCAGGCCTGCAAGTAATTAATTACCTAGCGTGGTGGCGGTTCAACCATTAGACTTAGTCAGTTCAACCCAGTCTCACACTCCATTTCTTCACTGAAAGTAGTATCAGCTATTCTTGATTTAACAGTAACCAAGATAGTAACGCATAGTAAGAAACCAGCTTTGCAACACCAGGATTTAACTCGGCTGTTGAGCACCTGTCGTAGCAGCCGCCATTACAATTCTGATGCCAAAAAAGTAGTTACTATTTTAAAAATTAAAAAAAAAAAACTTTGCTGTAGTGGGGCTCCACAATTCAGAATTTCGTTTGTTGTAGCCAGGATCCCCGTGTTAAAGAATAAATATGACGCGTACTGGCATGCCAAGATTTCTCTTTTTTTTTTTTTTTTTTAAGGTGTGAAAATAGGACAAGTCGCAGTTTGTAACCAATTGGAGTCACACAGGGGTTTTGGTCTTTAACCCCACACTGTGGCCAATTGGGGTCTTGTGACCAGGCCTGAATATTTTTAAAGTCACTACGTGGGGTCAGTCTAGGGCCAAGTTGGCCAAGTCCAAAACCTTGACCAGCTAGAGCCTTGTGTGACCAAGTTGTAGTTTTCTTAAATCACCTAAACAGGGTTATAGGTATTAAAGCCCCAAACCGTGGCAAAGTGGGATTTCTGTGACCAAGTCTGAATATTTTTAATGTAACCAATTGTGACCAAGTGGGGTCAAACTGGGGTCAAGTTGGTCAAGTCCCAAACAGTTACCAAGTTGTAGTATTCTTAAGTCACAGTTTGTAACCAAGTGGGATCAAACAGGATTCTAGGTTTTAAAGCCCCAAACCACGGCCAATTGGGGGCCCTGTGACCAAGCCTGATTATTCATGAGTCACCAGTTGTGACCAAGTGGCGTCGAACTGGGGCCAAGTTAGTTTGTGACCAACTTGGGCCCTACCCAGGGTCTAAAAATTACAGGCACCAAATTGTGACTATTTTGGGATCAATCTACAAATGCATGTTACGATTTGGGAGCAACGGGAAGGGTCACACCAGCGCCAATGCAAATCAAACGTTTGCAAACTTTAGGTACTGGGGTCAGTTTGGGCTCTTATTACCACTTTGGGACTTAAATTAGGTCTGTTTGTGACCAAATTTTTCCATAAGGGTAGACTGAATTCAGATCATATACGTGAATCGTGCTAGAAATTAGTTTTAATTGTGAATTATGTTGGATTTTGGATTAGTGACCATTAATAACCTAAGGCATTGTGATAATGTTACGAATCCAGATCAACTATATGAAGGATTGAAAAATCGCGACTTTTCCATGATCGAGAAACACCCTACCTGGACAAAAGCAAGGTTAGAACGTAAGTCATGCTTTCATTAACCCTTTAAGGACGGGTGCGACTGAATGCGCCCGCTATATAATCATTGTTTACAGCTCTTCTACAAGTCATATCGAAAACTTCCAGCTAATTACAGTAAAATTTAAACTGGGATATAAAAGCCAGATCATTAAGGATAAAAATGACACAGGTTTCATTCCCTTACCTCAACTGGGTGAGAAGCTGCGATTTTTTTTCTACAAGTCAGTTATAAGTCCTTAGCGCGCACACAGTCCTTAAAGGGTTAATGCCCATCTCCCGATTTTAGCCATATTAACTGTATATGTCCATGGGCATTTATTACATGATTTACGTAACTTCCATGATGCCTTTATTACGCAGTCAAGAGTTAAAATCTACCAGTACGCTTTCCCAAGTTTTCTTTTGGGTAAATGTTAATGCATGCTACTAACTCAGTGGAACAACTGGATATTAATGGTTTTCAATACGTTTCACAACACAGAAATTGTTCACAACAGACACAAAACAATGCAATAAACGTACAACTTTAATGACTTTACACAACACATTTTTACAAACAGCTTGTCAAAATCACAATGGCAAATACATCCAAGGTAACTTTTTATAATCATATATTTCTAAAATCTATTTTTTTTATATACTTAATAATACAAGCTAAAATAGAGCCAGGCACTCTTCCACAACATGATATAGAACAAACTCTGTTCATTGTACTTTGTTTTGACATCACTTCACTTCTTCTGAAGTTGGTCAATGTTCAATGTAAAACTTTGCTGTACAATCATAAGGATTCACTGCTGAACTTAGCAGTTTGTGTTTACGTACCTGTACATATTAACACTCCATTTTTTACACTTAAATCTACACTAATAATACTATGAACGTAAAATGCTGCTCAGAATTCCAGCATTAGTGAAACTCTTGCAAATGTCCCATTGACAATGAACAATGCTCCATTGAAAATATTGAAGATCGCAGCAGGCAGAAACGATATACCGGTCGCGTACACCACAGGTACAACAAATAAGTTTTATTTTTCATTTCCTTCACGGGTTGTTTTCCATGTTACTCTACTCAAAAGGTTTGACAGGGGCAAGGATTGCAGAGGGTTTCAGTGAGAAAAAAGTAGGAAATAAGGAAATGCGAACCTCAAAAATTCATCTTATTTTTTTATTGTTGCACTGTTTAATTGCTAGATTTATTTAATAAAAAAAAACTAGCAATAAACAATCCAACAATTTGTAGCTTACCACGACAGTTTTGTCTTATACCACGACTCTGCCTCTCACAGGTATCCAGGTGTGCTGACGCACATGTGCTCTCTGCATAGGTGGGTGTCGAAGTATGTACTTTCTCAAGGTGAAGTTCTTTAAAATGGTTTAAACATTAAAAAAAATCCAGCTATAGGCCTACCACACTTTTTCCTGGGAGTCAGTAATGTACTTTAACCAGAAGCATTATTTGAAAAAAAAAAGAGAAAGGAACCATATGTTCAAAAATGAGAAAAAAGTAGGAACATTTTCAAGAAACTCAACAGCCCAAATGGCTCTGTTTTTTTGTTTTGTTTTATTTTTTACCAAACCCTCAGTCAGGTTCGGTTTTGGTAAAAATGTTTCCTACATATAAATAGGTTGGTCTGGCAATATAGGAAATTAAAAACAATTAACTTTAATGTCAACACCTTTATTTCGCTAACGGGATTCCTGGCTAGGCTAACTGTTCGCACGCGCGTCTTATTAGCAGACAGGAGAGATATAAGCTAGGCCGAATTCAAGGCCGTGTGAGGTACTCCATGAATTCAGTATAACAAGGCCGGATGAGATTCTTTCAGTCACTCATGCAATGCAAGCATTCCCAAAACCAAAGAAATGATTATTCTTTAAGACGTAAATCAAAAGCCGAACAGGTCAAATCAAAGAGAAATAATATTTTTTTCCGCAAAATATGGTAATTAATTTTTCAGAACGATCATAAAATCACAACTACAATAAATATACACAAATTGTTGTAAATTATATAAAGGAAAGAGGAACACAAGCCCAAGTGGCATGACCTGGATTCGAACTGGTGACCTAATTTGTCCCCAGATCACCGACATAGCGCCTTTATGGCCGTTCCCTCTTTTCTTCACAATTACAACTCCTGAAATTAATTAATAAAATTTCTTTCTAGCACTGAGTGGTATAATTTTGTAAGTGATACAAGCATTCTGGACCACAGTACAGGGAATCTGGCGACTTTCCAGTGTGTAATCTGCCTTTGGTTCTCTCTAGCATTACTGGAGAGCCCTACGAACTCCTCCACCTGGCTTCTTTCAGGCAACCTTCATCGAATACGGTTTTCCAGGCAGCCTTCACAAAGTTGTCAGCCTTTTCGAGGAAGAGTAATCGGTTTAGGATTCTCCAGAGGTTGCTCGAAAATCGCTCTGCTGTTGACACCAGATTTGGGATGAAAAAAAATTTGGGTGAACTGTCGGTCTAAATTAAACTAAAAAGTGGCATTACACCTACATAAACAATTTAAGGCCACTCGTGTTTTAAAATTATTTAAAATTCATTCACATAAATTAAAAAATAATTACAGCACAGCTATATATTTTAAATAGTTGGCTTTCAAATTTTCTTCTTCTTTATCAAGAGAACTCGGGTATTGTACTTATCTTCCTATACACGAATGATTCAGCATTAAACCAAACTTCCCAACCACCCTACCACGACACAATATGAATATCAGTAGAAACTAGCATAAAAGCCACTCACTAATTTTACATTTAAATAAATTTCCAATTAGTTTGACCTTAGCAGAGTCGTGCAAATTATGTTCTAAGAGGAGAAAAAAATAACACACATTATAAAAACTTTTTTAAAGTGTTATCCAGGTATGTAAAACCCATTTTGGCATTTATAATTATGAACTTCAGTCATTACTTCAGATTAACTTATTTTCACACACTAGACTATCACGAAGTCTTGCAAATTTTCAACCACTGTGTTTTTTTCAGGCATTTTTAAATTGAGTTTTCTCTTCTGTTTACATTTCGGCACAGCTTCCGACTTCGAATTTAAATTTGCTGGCCAACGTAGTAGCGTCTCGTATTCGGTGGGCAGTTTTCCGTCGTTTAAATTCCACTTCTTGTTAAGCGTATTTTCAGATCTTTTCCTACCAGGCGCTCCACGTTTGGGTTAGACGGCCCCTGAATGTCCATGAGTGGAACATGTCTTTCGTGGAGTTTGATGGCTAGAGACTTTGTGATAGTCTAGTGTGTGTAAATGAGCGAATTTGAGGTAATAATGGCTGAAGTTAAAAAGGACTTTCACAGTAGTGGTATTAATGATGTTTTTGGTGGCATTTATAAAGAACTCGAACCAATTCAATATAATATAGCGGTGGTGCGCAGGTGTCAACTGAGCTAGGAAATGTGTGAAGAAACCTACAAAAAAACTTACGAAAAAACAATGCAGGCTGTTATTTTGCAGTTAGGCCCATCAAAAAAAAGTTGTTTCTCGAGCGAAAATTAATTTTTTCCCTGCGGGCAGACACTCTTTTGTTTTCTCCTCCTACCTCCATGTTTGCTTAAGAGATGACACATTAAAAAGCTTGAATGTTCTCAGAAAAGTGAACCATTTTGTAAGCTCACCTCTTGATCATAATAGACATTTTAAAACAAATTTGTTTTTGCTGCAACAAGCCAAGTTACATGGAAAGCACAGACGAAAAAAGATTTCGCTTTTTAAGTGGCCTTACTTCACGCTTTTTTTTTGGGGGGGGGGGGGAAGGGTGGAGAGGGACAACTTAATAATTGGTACTGGACGGATTTACTGAGATGATCTTGAGGTTCGGTTTACAAAAAAAAATTGTTATTGCATATTGGATTATTTTTGTGCATCTTTAGACTAAATAAAAGAAAAAATAATTAAAAAAAACTTTGCAATTGATAAACAACGATACTGGCCCAAGTCTTGGCGTGCACATTTTTATGCGGAGACCAATTAGCATTGACAATTGCTCCGACGATATTCCCATGGAGATACAATATAAACAAGGAAAAAGAAGAAAATACAGTATACGCCACCAACCTCACAGCAGAGTCACAAGCCATCACTACCTTAAAATGAAATGTTGTCCACCTATAAACCTCATCAGAAGGTGAGTCCAACCAGGAAGTCGAGAATTTTTCAAACGCCTCAGTAACCACACAAAAAAAAGCTTTCTCATCCACCCCCGCAAAAAAAAGAAGAAAAAATTACTATGGTTGACTTTGCTTAATTGTAGAATAGACCAAAAATAGTTTTAAATGGATGAAAGTCTATTACTAAATACAATACTGGCAGCAGTCTTACAAATTTTTGTTTACTCTTTTCTTTATATTCGTGTGGTTACTTACGAATTTGCACTTAGTTGGGTACCAACTTTGCTCGTGGTGGCAAGCTACATGTTGCTTATTAACTACTCACTTCCCTGCTAATATCAATAAAATGAACCAGTGGTAGGTAAGGTGGCAAGATGGGAGCGAGTTGCACATTTCTTCAAACTTCAAAAAGACCACAAAACAAGATTAATGAAAGCTTTTTTTTTTTTATTTAATTTCCATTTCCACATTAGGACTAGTGAGAAATAAACACAGCTTTTTCTTTTGGCTGCTGCAGTTCTTATTTTTCCCGTACCATTGGGCACTGCCCACTGTAACCTGGTTACTCGGTGCCTATTACTTTCTAGAACACCTCCTCCGCTCCATCTCCCATTTCTCCACCTATCCAACTTAGGGCTAGAGTAGCCTACAACACAAAATAAAATCTGCTCCTCCACTTTACGCTGAAATTCCAAAAATTTCAGGGTTATTCGTAAAAAATGCACCACATTACCCCTTTTAGGCCTACGCCATTTCAATTCTCGTGCGAAAAAGCCTATAGCTGCAACATGGCTACCATGAACAAGTTGCATGCCTCACGAAAATTAATTGTAATAAAAAAACTATGCGGTCTAGGAGTTTAAAAATTCGCAGACGTAATAATTATATTGTAAATTATTGACCAGAAATATAATTGGGACCACCGTCCTACGTTTTCTTTATTTAAAAAAATCCTGAAGTTAGACTACGTGAACAGCGATAACGAAAGTTTCAACTTACAGTACTCAGAATGATAACATCCACTCGATATTCTTCCGTCACAACGCGTGTTATTACTTCCGAAATCATTATTTTATGTTTTATTACCGCAAAAATACTTTATTTAAATTTGCTTTATTTCTTCGAGATTGACGATCGATTACAGCTCACTACCAAATCGTTGCCAGACGCCATAATGACCAGCTGCACGCAATGCGACGCGCTGCTGATGGCGCCAATGGCTGCGACCTTGATTCGCTTCGCGTGACGTCACTCGCGAACGGCCGAAGAGTCACATGCCGCGAACGAGCCAATCAGCGCTCGCGATAGCTCGCGAGGCCGAAGCATTTAAACAACGGTCGTTGAAACAGGACATTTCATTGGAGGAATACAGGAAGTGATGTTGTAGTTGATGACGTCATTTTTCGCGGGACAGAAAATTGGGAATCCCCTCTCGCGAATGCGACCAAGATGGCGGCTGTATGTTGCGTCGTTCCGGAGATACGATCGTTTGAACGAAGGGCTATTTTCAGCAAATAAACGCAATTTCACGTCCATTTTGGCGACGATGCCAACAATAACACTGACTTCAGGTAATAAACAGATGATATTAAATTAAATTAACCTAAATAAACCGAAAATATACGTTCCAAATTACGTAATTCAATCGAGTTACACCTCCGATGTACTCAATAGGAAATTTTTTTTTTAACAAGGCGTAAAACTCGCCTGAACCGGGCTAACGATACATCGTCGTGTCGGCTTTTTCACAATGGAATTGCGATGACGATATATCGTCGCTTAGGCCTAAAAGGATTACATACATTTTTTTAAGTCCAGAGTTTTTTTTTTGTTTTATAAAATAAACAAAAGGGAATAACATTTTCAGAATCCAAAAGCCAACTCAGAATCGGTAAGAATGGATCCAATTTTTAAACTTTCTGTATCAATAGCTTATTTGCAAGGATACGCAGTGCTTCTGAACATGCTTGCCAATGAACACAAATTATAACTCGTAGCAACCAGATGTAGATGTAGGTTTTTGTCTATTAGTTGGTGTTTGCATAATAACAGTATAGTGCAGTGCATGACTGAGAAAAAACACTTAATTATTAACTGTCAACTCCAGTCTGAAACCATCAAAAACAACAAATGTGACATCACGTACAACTGAAAGGTTTGCCTTTGCTATGATTATCACTCACATCCTTTTTGTTCGTGAACTTCGCCTTACTTCATACTGTTTGTGAATAACATTCATGTGACGTTGGACATTGGCAGCATAAGCATAAACTTTACCACATATAGGGCAAACATGCTGCGCTGAACGCCAACCAGATGACGATGATGACCTTTCGTCTCTGGGTCTCTTGGGCAACATGGAACCTACATTTCTAGGCACAAGGGGGACGGACCTTTCTGTTTCATCATGATACACGTACTTGTGGGACTGGCTCTGAAAATACAAATATAAAAAAAATTCAAAATTCAGCTTCAACAAATTAGTAAGTAGAGTATATCAAGGCTGACTAAAAGTAGGGGGAGGGGGATTCAGGCTTAATAGCGCCTAAAAGTAGGGAGAGAACTAAAAAGCTTCGCAAAGACAGCTAATGCAGTATTAGTCATTCACGCAGGAAAAGTCCTACACAAATCCATATCTGAGTCCTCTTTTATGCGCGCCTAACAGGTAACGAAGTTGTTGGGGTGGACATGTTATAGTTGCAATGGATTCCAAGATTGTTACTCAAAAAGTATTGAAACTTTCATACCATAGAAAATAAAAAATGTGTCACTCTTCCACTTAGTAATTATTTCACTGTTTATTGTTTTTTACCATGTGTCCACATTTAAACTGCGGTATGCCCTAAATGGTAACAATAACGTGAGGGTGGCTCAATGATTAACACGACAGTCTCATATGCCACCAAAGGCCCTAGGTTCAAACCTGGCCTCAACACACCTCTGTGCATTTAGCAAGAGAAGGATCCTGGAAATGCGCTCATGCTCTTGACAATTATGGCATGGAAAGAACCCACATATTTCTTAGCAAAATTGTCCCTCTCCTTCCAGAGACAACCTTAGCATTTGAGAACGATGTAATTCGATAATTTTCCCTTTTTTCACGATAAAAGCTGGGAAGATGGTACAGAACACAGCATGCATGCGTACATGTATTATAAATTTCACCTGTATTATAAAATTCACCTATCATTAATTTTTTTTAATCCCTGGGTTCAAAAAGAACATTTTTCCGGCGCTCAGCCAGGCCTGCTAAAATGGTTTCTTTTTGCCTAAAACATACTTAACCTGATAATTTTAGCATTGCATTCATCGAATGGTGAATGTTCCCCTGGAGGTTTCTTCCGGTGCGCAGACGCCTGCTTGCATATCCCACTGTGCATGCGTGGCGCAGTCCTCCCTTATAAGAGCGAGAGCATGGACGCTTTCGGTATTTAATTTTACTCTCAATATGGGCGGTGAGGGGAGGTAGGGTAGGAGTTAGGTTAAGTATGTTTTAGGCAAGAAGAAACCATTTTTAGCCGGCCTGACTGGGGGCCGGCAAAATGTTCTTTCTTTATTGCCAAAACCTATTAACCTGATAATTTTAGCATATATCAGTTGACCTCATTAAAATTCGTGGTGGGCACCGCCTTGACGGGCGCCCCGGGATGCAAGCAGGCTGTCCCCCAAAAAGTTGTTGAAAACTTCGCACTTTGTTCAGAACAGGTGATGAACCTCGAAGTTTGGTCTCTTGCCCTCTTCTCCGGTTGGCTTGCTTCTGTCATGCTTCTGTCTGTTGGCTAGCTTCCATCGTGGTTGGCTTGCTTCTGCTTCGTTCTGAGTGCTTAAGGGGGATTGACTACAGTACAGGCTGCAACAATGAATCCTAGCCAGTGTAGTCAGTTTTCTTCCTCGACATTTTCCACAGGTTGTGTGAGGTGGAGGTTGACGGGTACCCTCAAGATGTTAGTGTGAGGATCACTTCGGTCGGAAGGCTTTGTTGTGGGTAAACGATGTGGAGATTGCCTTGATTGTTACGAGTTACTATGTTGGTTTTTCAATTCCTGTGTGGTCCCGTTGTTGCGGAGATTTCGTCAGGTTGTGAGTCAGTGAGGAGAAGAAGTTAGTTCCTTTCTTCTCGTCAGTTTTTTTTTTTTTTTGAGTTGTGTTATGTCGATCTGGTTTATCTCTGAGAATATTCGATGAAGAAGTTTTGGGGGCCTAGGTGGAAGAGAGTTGGCTGCGAAACTTGTGTGGTGTTTCCATCAGAAAAATTGGACCATGAAAGGACCGAGTTGGTTGTTATACGACTAGATGTTAGTCATTTGTACTCAACCGAGGGGAGTTAACAGAATTGCGACGGCTTTGAGAAGTTTGAAGAAACCTTGTGTTGGTTTTAAGACAAGGCATTGGGTTTTCCTCGGAGCCAGATGGCCGAAGGAGTTGGATGAGCGAAGGGCGCCGTTGGCCGAAGGGCTGGTCGCCGAAGGAGGCTGGATTCATGGGGCGAAAGGAAGCCGTGGTGTGTTAGCTACGAAGGGAAGGCTTGAACGGATGAGCTCGGCCGGGAACTACCTGTGGGTTGAAGGGCCTGTATAACAGGAGAGCCGGTGATGACGGACTTGACGGGCGGAACGTCGAGGGAGGCCAGCTTTGTGTAGCGATCCCGGGAGGTTGAAAAATCACCTTAAACCTACGCTTATTTTCACAATCACAGAAAAAACAACAAATTTCCGCAAATTTTCGATAGTCAGCAGTCCTGGAGGTGGAATGGCTCAGGCGACTATCTTCAGGCTCCACAACTACACAGATCACTACTTCGTAACGATCGTTCGTTTGCTTCGAATATTGGGCGCGGCCTCCGGTATTTGTTGGGCACGTTGCGAATCTGGAGCGCGGTTGCCGTTATTCGTTGGGTTTGTCGCCCATTTCTCACGCAGCCGGCAATCGAGTTCTCCACGCATTAGAAACTGAATTCCAGGGTTTGAGGGTCCCTGGATATTCATCAGCACAGCATTCTCTCGGTTGTGGTTTTGAATAGCCAGGGATTCAAGACTTCTCAGATGTATATCACTTCTCGAATTCGAGACTAGGAGCGTTTTTGTTCCTTCCCAATATATATTGTGTCGAGTTTCCATGTGGTGGACTGCAATGCTGTTCGTTCTAACTTTATTCCTAGCATCGGCCATGTGCTGTTTGACACGGGTCCTAATTCCTTTCCTTGTCTCACCTACGTAGACTGCACCACAGTCACCACATGGAATTCGGTACACTCCTTCATTTGTATTTCGGATTTTTTTCCAGGATCTATCTTCTGCTTCTTGTACTTCATTCTGTTTTCTCATGCTCAGTCCATATTGATTCCTTCGTTTCATAAGGCGGTCTTTTAGCCCTTTGCTATTCTTGATGTAAGAATCAAACCCATTTTTTTGCAGTACTCGCTGCACCATGTCCGTACTTTCATTCAGGTAGGTTAGGGCAATTCTCGGTCGTCCTTTTTCTTCCTTCACACTGTCCATCTCCCTCTTCTTTTTATCTTCTATCCCTTCTTCTCGGTTTTTAGGTTTTCTTTCTTTCCTTTCCTTTTCTACTACCACTGCTTTTTGAATCAATCTGTTTAGGCA